>JAKCOX010000135.1:309801-404951 GCA_022605575.1 Laterallus jamaicensis coturniculus
AAAATCCCCAGCTTTCTCTTGCTAACCCCATCAGTATGAAAGCCAGACCCCCCCCCCTCTCATTAAAGCCCAGGAAATATTCTCTTCATTTCTAAAGCCAAACATGAAGAGAAACACCACCAAACACGGCCTGGATGAAAATCATTGATTCACAATATTTAAATTTCCAGCTAGCCTCCAATTAGCAGGCTTTCCAATATTTGAACAGAAGACCATTTTAATGCAATTACAAACACATTTTAGGCATCTAAATTTTTTGCATAATTAGTTCCCTATTAAACTATTTATGTAGCCCTTTTTCCATCAGAAACAGAGAAAGCAGAACAATTTTATTCCTTACTGTTACAATAATTAACTATGCAAGTAGAACAGCATATTAATAGAGTATAATTTGTTTACATTTAAAAGAAAATTGTGTTAGATTAGCATAGCAAAAGACTATTTCCATATCCAGGCAGTAATATGCAGGCCTAATAGCAATTTACAGTGTAGTTAAAGAATATTATTAATAAAGTAATACAGTGTAATTCTGTTTGCCCCCACCATATTTCACAATGTCCTTAATTACAGCTAATTCCATCGAGACTAATTTGGGTGTTATTAAGCAGTAGACACAGGAATCTTAAATACAACCTTTGTTAACGATGAAGTTCCAAAGTTAGCAGGGAGCCCTGTTCCCGTAGCACGGCGAGCCGGGAATGCTGCTCATCCCCACCCAAAGGATGGGTGACTGGGAGAGCCCTGGGAAGCTCTGGGTGGCTGGAACAGGAACCCAAACACCCCATGGTTTGACCTAAGGATTTGGCATTGTGATTTCTCTCAGCTCCCTTAGCGGAGGGGTGAGCTCGTGCTGTGTGTGCGTGGAAGAGGGATGCGCAGCGCGATGCCAAGGGGGTGCCCAGGGTTTTGTTGGGGTTTTGGGGCTGTTTTGGGGCTTTTTTGTCCTTTCTTTTCTACCAAGCATTTTGCTGGGCTGAGGAGCTACCCTGGGTGGTTAATTAGGTGAGGTGAGGTTAGTGGGGGCATTGCAAGGGGCTGTCCAGCTCGTTAGGGGATGGTGACTGTGGGTAATGAACTCCTGGTCTCTCCAATGTGCCTCTCTGTCTCAGTCCCTCCTGACAGGAGCTGGGGGAGCACAGAACCCTCAGGACAGGTTATATTTGGTTGGTCCAAGGCTTTTGTTACTATTTTCATGGTGGTTTCCTTTGTATTCCTGCCTGCCAGAGAATTCCCGGTGCCAGTCTGCTCCCCTACAATGGGACCAGCCTGCCTGGGGGGGTCTTGTTGTCTCTGTCCCACTGCCAGGATGGGATGAGCCCTCAATTCCCCTCGCTGCATCCTCTGCATCACCCAGTCTCCACACTCAGGAATTCTCCCAAATTCCTTGCAGTAAGATTTGTTATCCAATAAACAGGGGAGCCATGAGCCTGTAACCTCCTCTCCCTCTATATCCCCATGGACTCAGCAGAGCAACAGGGACAAACATTTCCTCTGGGCCTGATTTTTCCCTGCAGAAGGTTGTTCCTTCCATGGGGGATCAAGATGGTTTCTATTCCCATATTGAGATGCACATCAATGCACTGGATTCCATTTCTCCCCATGCCAGTATGCCCCAGCATATGGTTTCAAGGCACAAGGATATGCATCCCATCATGCTAAAATGATTTGTGGCAAAATCACCCAAAGCCCAACTAAGTGATTTGCTTTTTAATTGTGCTCTTGAAAGCAATTCCACTCATCCTGCTGGCAGTGGCAGGGGGAGAGTTAAGCCCTAGGATGCCCTCTGCTTTGTTGGGGTTAAAGTAAAAGGGGTTTCCCCTCTTCTTTTTGGGATATTCTCCAGTGCTGGTTATTGTTTTATGGAGCCATTGTGTTTGTGTCCAGTTTGGGGAGGCAGGTTTCCAGCAAGGTGATGCTCCCTGCCCAGCGCTGGGCGCACCGAGAGGCCAGGCAAGCTCATTAAAATAGCAGGTTTAGCTGGGTGTAAAGGGACATTGCTTCAGTTCTGATGGGTACAGGTGAGCGTGGAAGTGCTCCAGTCTATGGTCTGGGTGCTGGGGAGCACCTCTGCCCACTGTCAGCCATCCCTTGGACCTGAAATACCCCAAAAAAACACGACTAAAGCCCCACATGTTGGTTTGTTCTACAAACAGCCATCAGCCTAAGTGGATAAACCACCTTGGTTTCAGCACAAGTGCCAAACTCCCATTCAAATGCCAGGATAAACTCTTCCCATCAAAACATGGGCCTGCAATGATGCTCTCCACCAGAAATTAAACAGGAAAAATTCAAAGGGAAAGGGAAAAAAAAAAAAGGGGGAAAAAAAAGCAAAAAAAGAGGAGCTAGAGAATGAGAGAAATCATGGCTGTATCTTCATATCCTGCAGATGGCTAATATTCATATGTAACTGTCAAGCATCTCACAATGCCAAGCTCCAAAGCAGAGTGCATCAGCTTGTTCTTGCATCTGAGCCATTAAACCCAATGGGTCTCACGCAGAAGGATCGCAGGCTGTACCCGGAGCTGGCAGGCGCGCGGCTCAGCCGCTTCCAACAGCTCCGAGCCGGTGGGAGATGGGAGATGCCTCCACCGTGTGCCCACGAGCCGGAGGGAGCCGTTCCCGCTCGGGGTACAAGGAGCTGTCATGAGAGTTTGCTCTGGGAAGTGGAAAAATGAGGAGGTTGGGAGAGCTTTCATCCATCCATCCATCCATCCATCCATCCATCCCTCCATCCATCCATCCATCCCTCCATCCCTCCATCCATCCATCCATCCATCCATCCCTCCATCCCTCCATCCATCCATCCCTCCATCCCTCCATCCCTCCATCCATCCCTCCATCCCTGCCTTTAGGATGTCCAAAGGACCTCTGCGTTTTTCATCTCCCTTCAGTGTTTCTTTCTGGACTTGTCAGCAGCTATTCCCTTCCCAGAATTCCTCCTCCAGGCAATTTTCTTTCTATTGACTTTTCCCCCCTAAATGTCCCTAATTTCTCCACATGAGCAAAGAGCCCATCAAACTCCACATTTTAGGAAGAGCTTTGCCAGAGTGTTTCCATCTGTCCCACCGCAGCACAGGCTGTGGTGAGCTTGGAGGAGTGACTTGGGATGTATGTCTGTCTGCATGCCCCCTCCAGCTGCCCTGCTGTCCTCAGGAACAAGTATTCCCAATGGAATTTCATTGCTGTTAAGGACATTCAACAACCAAACCCAAACCCATAGCCTGGAATATCTCATTATCTTGTCTTTTTTAGTAGTCAGAGTGACTCTGTGGCTTGGAAAGGGACGGGGTAAGCGATGCTTCTTTACATTCCGATTGTATCACCGCGACCTTCCCAAACACCGCGTGCCGACTGACACGCTACCTCAGCAGGGATTGGGCCACTGTCCTGTCTTGTGGGTTAAAAAAAAATCTAATTACCTTTGAGTAATTGGCTCCAGCTTTAATTAGCATCGCTGTTTCATACAGCTGCACGTTTATATGACAACACTTCTTCTCCAGCAAGAGGAGATCTAAAGAGGTACTTAGTCCACATCTCTCTCAGGGTTTTTCCCCCTGATGAATCAGGCTTTTTGCTTTATAGAGACAGAGGTGTGATGCAAACCTTGCCACTGCTCTCCCAGGCACATTAGGAACAGGGAGAGTAATTTGACATGAGCTTAGGAGTCCTAAAGACCTTTCTGATGGCCACAGATAAAAAACCCAACACCAGTAATATTGGCCAGGGCTTAAAGACCCAATCCTGCAAAAAGCAGGTGCCCAGAGATAAGGATACTGCCTGGAGGGGCTGAGCTGAAGTGATGCTCTGGCATCTCTCCTGAAGACAGCCAGGTCACCCATCCTTCCTCCCTCCTTTTACCCACCCAGCGTGATGCTGCTGCTACACCGAGTTACTCTGCTTCTGCACTGCTCCAGGATTATGGATACAACCGGGCTGCAGCCTGGCTTTAGTCAGTGGTGGGTGCAAAGGGTGTCACCTTGCTCTGCTTTTTTTGTGGGACCTCATGAAGCCTTGAAAAGCTGGAATCAAATCATTGAATCAATCAACCCACCTCACTCAGGGGTATTATTTTGGTAACAGAGGAGTGAGGAGGGGTGGGACAGTGAGGACTCAGAGAGGAGTTTGTTTCCTGCTGTATGCCAGCCAGAAAAGCAGGTGATTCCCCAGGCACTGGGTTGCTATGAAGATTAATAATTAATGCTGCAGAATAATTAATGCTGTGGTGGTTAAAAGTGCTGCTGTTGCATGCAGCACTGCAGCTACTGGGGACACACACACACACACAGCTCCATGGTAGTTCCAGGCAAAACCATGCCCCCCCCCCTCCCCCAGAGACTGGGGTTGCTGCTTGTCCCTGCCTGCTGTGGGGCTGGATGGAGGAGATCTTGCTCTCTCCCCCCTCACCTCTCTAGCCCCACAGTTCCCCCATGATTTGGGGATCCAGCTGTTATTCCCAGCTGAGCCATCACCCCAAAGCCATGGGCTTCCCCCCATGGCACATGGAGCAGGATGCCCATAGCCCCACTGCATCGCTGAGCATCATGATGGTGGGTGTCAGTGTGGGAGCCCCATGCCTGAAATGCAGCCCCCTCCCCGTTGCTGGCTGCCCTAAAAGCCCCCAAGTAGATAAAGGAGAGGAGGGGGCACACCAGTGCCACCTCAGTCACACCCAGTGAGCCCAGCAACCCGCCCAGCACCCTCCTGTACAACATCCCCTTTCCCACCAGCCTCCTGAACACCTTCCATTAGGATCCTGCCCATCCTTCCACACAACCTCCCATAGAACCTGGACCCAGGGTCAGGGAAGGATGGGGGGGGGACACAGCCCCCAGACCATGCTGCTGGGAGCGCTGTTACCCTCCCATCACACTCAGCCATTTATCTCCTTCCTTCGCTGCCTGTGAATCCCAGCATCACAAGTCCTTTATTTCTTCAGGGGGGTTTTTTATCCCCCTCCTCCCTCCTCCAAGAGATGCTTTGAGATCCTCAGCTTCCTCCCAGTGCCAGTGAAAATGTGCCTCTGGCAGCAGCACTTCCCCAGTGACATTTTCAAATGCCTGAGGAAGAGTAACCGCGCCGACTGTCAGATCGCAGCGAGTGGACGGCGTCAGCGCTCCCACAAGATCCTCTTTTCCTTCCCAATCAAGAGGTATAAAATTATCAAGCTCAAATGAATAGGTAGGTTAGAAATATCCTAACTCACAGGCTACTTTACAAGCCAGCTCTACTCCTGACATCCCCATAGCCTCCAATAGCAACAATAAAGCTTCTGTCTTCTTTCAAGAGATTTGTCATCTTTTGATCTTAAGCCAGGAAAAAAAGAAAAAGGGGGAATTCTGGGAGATCAAAACTCCCAAACTGATAGCTTCTGTCCTCAGCAAGTGCTTATCCAGTGTAATCCAGAAAGATGGCACATTTCAAAAGTGACAGTGAAGAAAGTTCAGCTTGCTGGGGCAACTGAAAAAGAAAGAAGAAGAAGAAGAGAAGAAGAAGAAGAAGAAGAAGAAGAAGTAGAAGTAGAAGAAGAAGAAGAAGAAGAAGAAGAAAAAGAAGAAGAAAAAGAAGAAGAAAAAGAAGAAGTAGTAGTAGTAGTAGAAGAAGAAGAAAAAGAAGTAGAAGTAGTAGTAGTAGTAGTAGAAGAAGAAAAAGAAGAAGTAGAAGTAGTAGTAGTAGTAGAAGAAGAAGAAGAAGAAGAAAAAGAAGTAGAAGTAGTAGTAGTAGTAGTAGAAGAAGAAGAAGAAGAAGAAGAAAAAGAAGTAGAAGTAGTAGTAGTAGTAGAAGAAGAAAAAGAAGTAGAAGTAGTAGTAGTAGAAGAAGAAGAAGAAGAAAAAGAAGTAGAAGTAGTAGTAGTAGTAGAAGAAGAAGAAAAAGAAGTAGAAGTAGTAGTAGTAGTAGTAGAAGAAGAAGAAGAAGAAGTAGAAGTAGTAGTAGTAGTAGAAGAAGAAGAAGAAGAAGAAAAAGAAGTAGAAGTAGTAGTAGTAGTAGAAGAAGAAGAAGAAAAAGAAGTAGAAGTAGTAGTAGTAGTAGAAGAAGAAGAAGAAGTAGAAGTAGTAGTAGTAGAAGAAGAAAAAGAAAAAGAAGTAGTAGTAGAAGAAGAAGAAGTAGAAGAAGAAGTAGTAGTAGTAGAAGAAGAAGAAGTAGTAGTAGTAGTAGAAGAAGAAGAAGAAGAAGTAGAGGTAGTAGTAGAAGAAGAAGAAGAAGAAAAAGAAGTAGAAGAAAAAGAAAAAGAAGTAGAAGTAGTAGTAGTAGTAGAAGAAGAAGAAGAAGAAAAAGAAGTAGAAGTAGTAGTAGTAGTAGTAGTAGAAGAAGAAGAAGAAGAAGAAGAAAAAGAAGAAGAAGAAAAAGAAGAAGTAGAAGTAGAAGAAGAAGAAAAAGAAGTAGAAGAAGAAGAAGAAGAAGAAGAAGTAGAAGTAGTAGTAGAAGAAGAAGAAGAAGATGAAGAAGAAGAAGAAGAAGAAAGAAGTAAACAAACTTCAAACAGGAGCAGCGTTCCGAGCCCGGGAATCTCCTCCTAATGCCATGCTCAGCTCTGTTCCTCTGACTCACAGGAATTTTCAGGGATGTTAAAGCCATTGTGATGTATCATTTCTAAGAGAAAACGTTGAGTTAAATAGTTGATCAAGATTTTATCCAATTCCATGCCACTGGCTGCCCCAGCAGATGGGGGTCCCTACCCACCTGCTGCCCCCGTGATTAGCACAGTTTCTGGGGTTAGCAGTTATTTAGAAAGCCACTAGATTTCCTCCTTCCCCTCCCTACAAGGTAAGACTCCTCCCTATCCTAAATCCCTGACTTCCCCCTCACCCCCCCACCCCTTGAAAGCCAAAGCTCCCTCTGGCACACCACACCTTGCACCCTTGGTGATGCAACGTGATGTAACATGCTGGCCGTGCGGGGTGCTCAGCACCCAGCACCCAGCCAGAGGGAGATTTGTCTGTGGCTCTGGAGGTCCTGGGATTGATGAGTCAGTCCTGGGATTGATGAGTCAATCCTGGGCCCCCTCCCCAGCAGCTTCACCCCCTCCAACCAGTGGGAGTAAACAGCTCATGAGCATCAGTGTTTGCATCTTAATCCTCTGTGCTACCTCGAAAGCCGCCGTCCCGATGCTTGACGTGGGGGGGTACATCCCCAGCATCGCTGGGGTGGGGGTCACCCATCTAGCCAGGGTATCTTGGGGTGTGGGCTGGCACCTCTGGGCAAACACACCACTACACATGCTCACCAGTATGAACTCCCCTGGTTTTTGTCCTGGTGTTGGAATCCAGCTCACCCCCATAGAGCAGGGAAAGGAAAGAACCTGGGAAAACAGGGTTGGAAAGAGAAATCCAAGAGTTCTTGGAAAGCTTTTTGTCAGCGTTGGAGCTATGAGACAGGCAGAGGAAAACAAAGTCAGCACTGGTTGTAAATTGTCTAGAAACCATAAATTAAAATTAAAAGAGTTCAAATATGATCTAAAATCATTTAATCTGGATGATTTATGCTCGTTCTCAGATGCAATTATTTACTAACGCTTCTGTTTATTGCTCTTTTGACTTTTTTAATTACTCTATTCCAAAAATTCAATTACTGAGTGGAGGATATATTTCAAGCAATAGTATTGTAAATAAAAAGAGACCCAATTAATAATGTGCTTAGTCTAGCAAAGCTAAATCAAGTGTAATACTGGAAACTTGATCAAGGCTTCTTGCAAACTAATAGAGGAGATCCCATCTCGTGGCAGGCAAGGGCTGGTGAGAGGTGAGGAGAATCCAGGTGATGCTTTACTGGGTGAGCACTCCTTGCTCAGAGTCTGTTACTGGGGGTTCTGGTTGTGGTTTGTAGCTGGGTGTTCCGTGGTGGTGTGGGTTAGGTGCTGTTAAGGGGCAGCAGGGCTGCTGGTTGGCAGCAGGAGTCAGGGCTCCCTTTGAAATTCCAGCTTGTTTTCCTAATAAATATTTTGTCCTTTTATCTCCTTCTGTCAACAGACTTTGACATTAGGAGAAAAATCAATTTCTCCTCACCTCAGGAAGATTGTTCAACAAATATCTCAGCTGAGCCCTTTGCTTGTAAATGATATTTGCTTTCTCTCTATAAATACATGAAACACTGGAGATGGGGGTGAGCTGTGGGATGCAACAGGCCTCAGGAAGGAAAACCTCATGTAATAGTTTGGAATGGGAAGGGATGTCTCTTTCCATAGCCATGTTCTCAGAAATAGGGGAGAAGGGGGGGAGAAACCCCAAAAGTTCCCTGGAGATGGCCAAATGGAAGGATATTTGGCAAACAGAAGCAGCTGGATAAGGGGTATTTTTTTTAGGTTGGCAGTGGAAGGTGGCTGGAAGGATGGGGAGTCCTCTCCATGACCCAGGCTTTGCAATTCCCAATGTTTAAAGGGATTCCTTGAGCCACACAGGTGTTATTCCCCACTCCCTGCTTTGAATAGCTGTGTTACCCAGTGAGAAACTTCTCTTTGAGAAGGGCTTTTCTGGGGTGTTCATGGGGACCAGGGAGCTCAGAGACCTCACTATCCTCCTGCATCTCTCTCCCAGTAAGTGTGTCAGCTCCCAGCCTCACAGCTCAGGTATTTCCCAGCATGGGAAGCAGCAATCAGTGCTACACAGTAGTGTCTCTGTCTGTAGAAGCTGCTGCTCATCTCTTACTACAGGCTTGTATTTTAAAAGGCTTTGCCCCAACACCTCAGCAGTGCAAGGAGAGACTTAGGACCTTCCTGCTTGAGGGATGCTGCAGCCCCTGATGCTGGGAGGAGGAGGGGGGGGGGAAACTACCCCATCCTACTCCTCTTCTTAAAAAAACCCCAGAACCAAAGCACTGAAATCCTTTAGTTTGAAATCTCTGGGTCAGGTGTAGTGAAATGTGGTTGGTGTTTCTGTTCCTGGCTTGGGAAAGCTGACATGCAGCTGCCTAGATGTTATCCCAACCATCACATCACTTCCTGCTGGATTCTGGGCCTCACCACATTTCAAATAGTAATTAAGACTAAGAAATGTATAAATAATTAGAGCAATTCAGCAGAATCTCTTGTCTGCAGTGAATCTGTTGGGCTAAGGTACATGCAGGGTTGGGTGAACCCAGTGTTCATCATTCCAGCTGCTTCTCCTCCTGCCTCCCACCCACAGGAATGGTTTCCCAAGGCCTGGACCTCAGCATGTGATGCGTGGCCATGTCAGGTCCCTGCACCCCTTAATCCTCTGCCCAGTGCTGCTGGGTTTGCAGGGTGTCAGCCCAGGGTGGGAGCAGGGGGGTGTTTCCATCCCCCTATTTATTAATGGGAGTCAGATGGCTGAACCCCAGTGTGCTGAGCTGCACCGTTCCCACCCCATATCCATATGGTTGTGAGGACTGTGGGACACAGGGTGTCTGAAGGAGTTGTAACAGCTTAATTAGAATCTTAAACTGATTTACAGTTCCTAAATAATAAGGATCATTAAGCTAACTCTGCTCAAAAAGGGGGGTGACACATGTACACTTCCAGCAGTAACATATGGAACAAAATCCTCAGCAGTCAGCAAAGAGGCACAGCAGCAGCTCAGGGCTGGACATCCAGGCACTCTAAGATGTATGGATGTGAGAGCACAGGGTGACCCAAGGTGAAGGGCATCTCCACAGTGAGCAGAACCTCAGGTGCTTGCTGCCTGATGCATTTTTGGAAGGACAGGAGAAGAGCCAGGAGAAGGGCTGACCAAAGGGCAGAGGCCTGTTTGGGTAGGTGCTCAGGATAACTGATGCTCACTCTGCATGGGAGACTTGTGGGTGCTAGCATGGGACAGCAACAAGCACCAAAATCAAGGTGAGGGCTCCCCAAGGAGCATGACCCCCAATTTCCCCACTTGGAATCCCACCAGAGCTCAGAGAAGCTTTTTGATATGTCAACTCACTGTGCACCAGAAGGGTGGGAAGGATGGATTTGGGGGGGGCTGGGGGGGGTGGTTTCAACATTTTAGCCTGGAATCCAGATCAAATTTGACAGGTTCACCTCCTCCTGCAGTGTTTGTGCTGAGGGAAACCATGTTTCTCTCCTTCCACACCTCAGGTTTGGGGTGAGGGGGGTGTAAGTGGAAAGGGTGGTTGTGCCACAGGGTGCTGAGAAAACACTTGCATCCCCATTTTTTGATGAGAAAACACACTGAATTTGCACATTTTGCCCATAAAATGAATATTCCAAAGTGGGAAAGGGGAAAAATGCCTTTTGTAACTGGTTTGAAGATGCCTAAGGGGAAAGGACACACACACACACACACACACACACACACACACACACACACACACACACACACCCCCCACATGAGGACAGGGTGATTGCTGAATTCTCTTTATATTTATATAAAACCCATTCCAGATGGTGGTTTAGAGGAATTTACACCCAGACCAGATGCAGGTTGCTTAAATCCAAACTTCTTTACTGCTTGGGGGATAGACCCCCCAAAAAATCAGCTAGAAGAAACCCTCCAATGAAAGATTTCATTCCCAAAAATTCTTATCAACTAAACAGTAAAAGCACTGCACTACCTGGCCAGGAGAAAGTCTGAAAACATATTTACACTTGAAAAGAAGTAATTAGTAGGAGTTCAATCATTTCCAAATGTGCCAGGCCAAGACAGAGGAATGAGTGTAAATAGATAGAGACAAGAGAGATTTATTATTAAATTAAAGTAACTTAATTAATGCAAATGTTAAACATGCAGTTTTCTGGCATTTCAATGATATTTTTCACCAAAATGAAAATGAATTGTCCACTTGGAATTCCCACTTCTTAGGCAGCATGTAAATGTCAGTCCTAAATTAAAGTTAACTAAGCTTGGTGGCTGCTGTACCTTTAAAAAAGAAAAAAAAATAAAAAGAGATTTAATTAGAATCAATAAACCACTTTTTATTGAAGTTTCTGATGGGTTCTGTTATTCTAACACAGAACCTTCAAAGACATTAACAGGTTTGGGTCAAAGGGGAACTGTGAGCACCTGGCTGAGGAACCCCCAGCAGCCCCCCCCCCCAGCACCTCAGCATGCCCCAGCACCCAGCAACCTGCTGATTTTGGGGCATCCCTGCTCCCCAGGTTGATCCCCCTGGGGTGGGAGAAGGTAGTAAGTGGGGCCAGCCCCCTTGGTGGGGTGAAACCCATCAAGCCTCACTGATTTACACCAGATGAGCATCACATCCCTGCTCCTTTTTACTTGCTGTGTGTTTTTGGATGGGCTCCATTCAAGCTGTGAGGTAAGCATGCTGCCTTTTGACTTTCAATTAAACCCACTATTTTTAACTTCAATACATCCTCCCTGTTCCTCAGAGTGTTTTCATAAAGAGAAATCAAAACACATCTCCCTGTGCTTTCAGTTTCAAATGATGAAAAGCCCTCTAATCCACAAATATATAGATATATATCATTAGAGCTGTGATTAAACAGCCTGCCCCTGCCTGGAAAACCCTTTTCCACAATATTTTTTCCCAATATTTTCCCCCAATATTTCTCCCAATATTTTCCCCCAATATTTCTCCCAATATTTCTCCCAATATTTTTCCCCAATATTTTTCCCAATGTTTCTCCCCAGTATTTTCCCCCAACATTTCCCCCCAATTTTTTTCCCCAATATTCCCCAATATTCCCCATTTTTCCCCAATATTTTTCCCCAATATTTTTCCCAATATTTCTCCCAATATTTCTCCCAATATTTCTCCCAACATTTCTCCCCAATATTTTCCCCCAATATTCCCCAATATTCCCCATTTTTCCCCAGTATTTTTCCCAATATTTTCCCCAATATTTTTCCCCAATATTCCCCAATATTTCTCCCAATATTTTCCCCCAGTATTCCCCAATATTTTCCCCAATATTTCTCCCAATATTTTCCCAATATTTTCCCCAATATTTCCCCCCAATATTTCTCCCCAACATTTCTCCCCAATATTTCTCCCAATATTTTCCCTAATTTTTCCCAATATTTCTCCCAATATTTTTCCCCAATATTTCTCCCCAACATTTCTCCCCAATATTTCTCCCCAATATTTCTCCCAACATTTCTCCCCAGTATTTTTCCCCAATATTCCCCAACATTTTTCCCCAATATTTCTCCCAATATTTCTCCCAATATTTCTCCCCAACATTTCCCCCCAATATTTTTCCCCAATATTTTTCCCCAATATTTTTCCCCAATATTTTCCCAATATTTCTCCCAATATTTTTCCCAATATTTCTCCCCAACATTTCCCCCCAATATTTTTCCCCAATATTCCCCATTTTTCCCCAATATTTCTCCCAATATTTTCCCCAATATTTCTCCCAACATTTCTCCCCAATATTTTCCCCCAATATTCCCCAATATTCCCCATTTTTCCCCAGTATTTTTCCCAATATTTTCCCCAATATTTTCCCCCAATATTCCCCAATATTTCTCCCAATATTTTCCCCAATATTCCCCAACATTTTCCCCAATATTTCTCCCAATACTTTCCCCCAATATTTTCCCCAACATTTCTCCCCAATATTTTCCTCAATATTTTTCCCCAATATTTCTCCCAATATTTTCCCAATATTTCCCCCCAATATTTCCCCCCAATATTTCTCCCCAACATTTCTCCCCAATATTTTCCCCAATATTTTCCCTAATTTTTCCCAATATTTCTCCCAATATTTCCCTCCAATATTTTCCCCAATATTTTTCCCCAACATTTTTCCCCAATATTTTTTCCCAATATTTCTCCCAATATTTCTCCCAATATTTTTCCCAATATTTCTCACCAACATTTCCCCCCCAATATTTTTCCCCAATATTCCCCAATATTCCCCAATATTCCCCATTTTTCCCCAATATTTCTCCCAACATTTCTCCCCAATATTTTCCCCCAATATTCCCCAATATTCCCCATTTTTCCCCAGTATTTTTCCCAATATTTTCCCCAATATTTTCCCCAATATTTTTCCCCAATATTCCCCAATATTTCTCCCAATATTTTCCCCCAATATTCCCCAACATTTTCCCCAATATTTCTCCCAATATTTTCCCCAATATTTCCCCCCAATATTTCTCCCCAACATTTCTCCCCAGTATTTCTCCCAATATTTTCCCTAATTTTTCCCAATATTTCTCCCAATATTTTTCCCCAATATTTTTCCCCAATATTTCTCCCCAACATTTCTCCCCAATATTTCTCCCCAATATTTCTCCCAACATTTCCCCCCAATATTTTTCCCCCAATATTTTTCCCCAATATTTTTTCCCAATATTTCTCCCAATATTTCTCCCAATATTTTTCCCAATATTTCTCCCAACATTTCTCCCCAGTATTTTTCCCCAATATTCCCCAACATTTTTCCCCAATATTTCTCCCAAAATTTCTCCCAATATTTCTCCCCAACATTTCCCCCCAATATTTTTCCCCAATATTTTTCCCCAATATTTTTTCCCAATATTTATCCCATATTTCTCCCAATATTTTTCCCAATATTTCTCCCCAACATTTCCCCCCAATATTTTTCCCCAATATTCCCAATATTCCCCAATATTCCCCATTTTTCCCCAATATTTTCCCCAATATTTTTCCCCAATATTCCCCAATATTTTCCCCCAATATTTCTCCCAATACTTTCCCCCAATATTTTCCCCAACATTTCTCCCCAATATTTTCCCCAATATTTTTCCCCAATATTTTTCCCTATATTTTTCCCCAATATTTTCCCCAACATTTTCCCAAAATATTTTCCCAATATTTTCCCCAGTATTTCTCAAAATATTTTCCCCCAACATTTTCCCCCAATATTTCTCCCAATATTTTTCCCAATATTTCTCCCAACATTTCTCCCCAATATTTTTCCCCAATATTCCCCTAACCCCTCATAAGCCCCCACACTTACTCCCCTCATTCCCCCACAATATCCCCCATAATTCCCCCCCTCTTACTCCCCCCCCTAACACCCCCCACATTCTCCCCATCATTTACCCTCCTATATTACCCCATCAATCTCCCACTATTTCCCCCACTTACTCCCCACCTTCATCCCCACTCTTATCTCCCCACTATTTCTCCCCCCATTTCTCCCCCGTATTTCCCCCAATATTCCCCAACATTTATCCCCCATATTTCATCTCCCACTATTTCTCCCCAAATTCTCCCCACATTACCCCCCCAATTTTTCCCCCACTTTTTCCCCCAATATTTTCCCCAATTTTCCATATTTCTCCCAATCATTTTTCCCAATAATTTCTCCCCAACATTTCCCCCCATATTTTTCCCCATACTTCCCCATTATTTCCCCAATATTTCTCCCAATATTTTCCCCAATATTTCTCCCAACATTTCTCCCCAATATTTTCCCCCAATATTCCCCAATATTCCCCATTTTTCCCCAGTATATTTTTCCCAATATTTTCCCCAATATTTTCCCCCAATATTCCCCTAATATTCTCCCAATATTTTCCCCATATATTCCCCACATTTTCCCCAATATTTCTCCCAATCTTTCCCCCAATATTTTCCCCAACATTTCTCCCCAATATTTCCTCAATATTTTTCCCCAATATTTCTCCCAATATTTTCCCAATATTTCCCCCCAATATTTCCCCCCAATATTTCTCCCCAACATTTCTCCCCAATATTTTCCCCCAATATTTTCCCTAATTTTTCCCAATATTTCTCCCAATAATTCCCTCCAATATTTCCCCAATATTTTTCCCCAACATTTTTCCCCAATATTTTTCCCAATATTTCTCCCAATATTTCTCCCATATATTTTTCCCAATATTTCTCACCAACATTCCTTCCCCCCCAATATTTTTCCCCAATATTCCCCAATATTCCCCAATATTCCCCATTTTTCCCAATATTTCTCCCAACATTTCTCCCCAATATTTTCCCCCAATATTCCCCAATATTCCCCATTTTTCCCCAGTATTTTTCCCAATATTTTCCCCAATATTTTCCCCAATATTTTTCCCCAATATTCCCCAATATTTCTCCCAATATTTTCCCCCAATATTCCCCAACATTTTCCCCAATATTTCTCCCAATATTTTCCCCAATATTTCCCCCCAATATTTCTCCCCAACATTTCTCCCCAGTATTTCTCCCAATATTTTCCCTAATTTTTCCCAATATTTCTCCCAATATTTTTCCCCAATATTTTTCCCCAATATTTCTCCCCAACATTTCTCCCCAATATTTCTCCCCAATATTTCTCCCAACATTTCCCCCCAATATTTTTTCCCCAATATTTTTCCCCAATATTTTTTTCCCAATATTTCTCCCAATATTTCTCCAATATTTTTCCCAATATTTCTCCCAACATTTCTCCCCAGTATTTTTCCCCAATATTCCCCAACATTTTTCCCCAATATTTCTCCAAAATTTCTCCCAATATTTCTCCCCAACATTTCCCCCCAATATTTTTCCCCAATATTTTTCCCCAATATTTTTTCCCAATATTTATCCCATATTTCTCCCAATATTTTTCCCAATATTTCTCCCCAACATTTCCCCCCCAATATTTTTCCCCAATATTCCCCAATATTCCCCAATATTCCCCATTTTTCCCCAATATTTTCCCCAATATTTTTCCCCATATTCCCCAATATTTTCCCCCAATATTTCTCCAATACTTTCCCCCAATATTTTCCCCAACATTTCTCCCCAATATTTTCCCCAATATTTTTCCCCAATATTTTTCCCTATATTTTTCCCCAATATTTTCCCCCAACATTTTCCCAAAATATTTTCCCAATATTTTTCCCCAGTATTTCTCAAAATATTTTCCCCCAACATTTTCCCCCAATATTTCTCCCAATATTTTTCCCAATATTTCTCCCAACATTTCTCCCCATATTTTTCCCCAATATTCCCCATTTTGCCCCAATATTTTTCCCCAAAATTTCTCACAATATTTCCCCAATATTTTCCCCCAATATTTCTCCCAATATTTCTCCCCAGTATTTTTCCCCAATATTCCCCAATATTCCCCATTTTTCCCCAATATTTTTCCCCAATATTCCCCAATATTTTCCCCCAATATTTCTCAAAATATTTTTCCCCCAATTTTTCCCCAATATTCCCCAACATTTTTCCCCAACATTTTTCCCCAATATTTTTCCCAATATTCCTCCCAACATTTCTCCCCAATATTTTTCCCAAATATTCCCCATTTTTCCCCAATATTTTTCCCCAATATTTTTCCAATATTTCTCCCAATATTTCTCCCAACATTTCTCCCCAATATTTTCCCCCAATATTCCCCAATATTCCCCATTTTTCCCCAGTATTTTTCCCAATATTTTCCCCAATATTTTCCCCAATATTTTTCCCCAATATTCCCCAATATTTCTCCCAATATTTTCCCCCAATATTCCCCAACATTTTCCCCAATATTTCTCCCAATATTTTCCCAATATTTTCCCCAATATTTCCCCCCAATATTTCTCCCCAACATTTCTCCCCAGTATTTCTCCCAATATTTTCCCTAATTTTTCCCAATATTTCTCCCAATATTTTTCCCCAATATTTTTCCCCAATATTTCTCCCCAACATTTCTCCCCAATATTTCTCCCCAATATTTCTCCCAACATTTCTCCCCAGTATTTTTCCCCAATATTCCCCATTTTTCCCTAATATTTTTCCCCAATATTTTTCCCCAATATTTTTCCCAATATTTTCCCCCAATATTTCTCCCAATATTTCTCCCCAGTATTTTTCCCCAATATTCCCCAATATTCCCCATTTTTCCCCAATATTTTTCCCCAATATTCCCCAATATTTTCCCCCAATATTTCTCAAAATATTTTTCTCCCAATTTTTCCCCAATATTCCCCAACATTTTTCCCCAACATTTTTCCCCAATATTTTTCCCAATATTCCTCCCAACATTTCTCCCCAATATTTTTCCCAAATATTCCCCATTTTTCCCCAATATTTTTCCCCAATATTTTTCCCAATATTTCTCCCAACATTTCTCCCCAATATTTTCCCCAATATTTTCCCCCAATATTTCCCCAAAATATTTTCCCAATATTTTTCCCCAATATTTCTCAAAATATTTTCCCCCAACATTTTCCCCCAATATTTCTCCCAATATTTTTCCCAATATTCCTCCCAACATTTCTCCCCAATATTTTTCCCAAATATTCCCCATTTTTCCCCAATATTTTTCCCCAATATTTTTCCCAATATTTCTCCCAATATTTCTCCCAACATTTCTCCCCAATATTTTCCCCCAATATTCACCAATATTCCCCATTTTTCCCCAGTATTTTTCCCAATATTTTCCCCAATATTTTCCCCAATATTTTTCCCCAATATTCCCCAATATTTCTCCCAATATTTTCCCCCAATATTCCCCAACATTTTCCCCAATATTTCTCCCAATATTTTCCCCAATATTTCCCCCCAATATTTCTCCCCAACATTTCTCCCCAGTATTTCTCCCAATATTTTCCCTAATTTTTCCCAATATTTCTCCCAATATTTTTCCCCAATATTTTTCCCCAATATTTCTCCCCAACATTTCTCCCCAATATTTCTCCCCAATATTTCTCCCAACATTTCCCCCCAATATTTTTCCCCAATATTTTTCCCCAATATTTTTTCCCAATATTTCTCCCAATATTTCTCCCAATATTTTTCCCAATATTTCTCCCCAACATTTCCCCCCCAATATTTTTCCCCAATATTCCCCAATATTCCCCAATATTCCCCATTTTTCCCCAATATTTTCCCCAATATTTTTCCCCAATATTCCCCAATATTTCTCCCAATATTTTCCCCCAATATTTCTCCCAATACTTTCCCCCAATATTTTCCCCAACATTTCTCCCCAATATTTTCCCCAATATTTTTCCCCAATATTTTTCCCTATATTTTTCCCCAATATTTTCCCCCAACATTTTCCCAAAATATTTTCCCAATATTTTTCCCCAGTATTTCTCAAAATATTTTCCCCCAACATTTTCCCCCAATATTTCTCCCAATATTTTTCCCAATATTTCTCCCAACATTTCTCCCCAATATTTTTCCCCAATATTCCCCATTTTTCCCCAATATTTTTCCCCAAAATTTCTCACAATATTTCCCCAATATTTTCCCCCAATATTTCTCCCAATATTTCTCCCCAGTATTTTTCCCCAATATTCCCCAATATTCCCCATTTTTCCCCAATATTTTTCCCCAATATTCCCCAATATTTTCCCCCAATATTTCTCAAAATATTTTTCCCCCAATTTTTCCCCAATATTCCCCAACATTTTTCCCCAACATTTTTCCCCAATATTTTTCCCAATATTCCTCCCAACATTTCTCCCCAATATTTTTCCCAAATATTCCCCATTTTTCCCCAATATTTTTCCCCAATATTTTTCCCAATATTTCTCCCAATATTTCTCCCAACATTTCTCCCCAATATTTTCCCCCAATATTCCCCAATATTCCCCATTTTTCCCCAGTATTTTTCCCAATATTTTCCCCAATATTTTCCCCAATATTTTCCCCCAATATTCCCCAATATTTCTCAAAATATTTTTCCCCAATATTTTTCCCCAACATTTTTCCCAATATTTTCCCCAATATTTTCCCCAACATCTTTCCCCAACATTTTTCCCCAATATTTCTCCCAATATTTCTCCCAATATTTTTCCCCAGTATTCCCCCCCAATATTTTTCCCAACATTTTTCCCCAATATTCCCCAATTTTCCCCAATATTTGTCCCTTGAGCTGCCCACCATCCTCCCCAGCTCCCCCTTCAAGCAGCAACTCACCTCCTCAGGCTGACACCCCAACCTAGCAGCATCTTTCCCCTCTTCCCTCTTCCATTCTTTCCCCCTTTTTAATACCAAATCGCTTTGGTCGCGCCATCCCCCTAATCACTGCTGCGTGGAAGGGATTCTATTAGAGGCCTTTTTCCAGTGCCTGCGCTCGGATCAAGATGTAATATGCATTTCATATCCCCTGACTCCCTGTCCTAAAATAGAGACAAAACATTCTGTAATGTCAGATTGCTTTGAATTAGTTTTAATTTGATTAGAAATATCCCACAAGGCTGCCCGAGTACATAGAGATTATGTATAATTAATGCTGTGATCAATTAGATCTGAATTGTTAGTCCATCAAGAAGCAATAACATGGGCTCTGATTTTCAAAGAGTTTTTCCCCTTAATCCTCTTGTTCTAGGACTCTTTAGGAGGAGAGACAAAAGCTCCTCAATTAGGGGGACTTGATATCACACCCATTTGGGGACAAAGAAGGAAATCCCTGGGTGTAGCATTGACAGCGTGGAAGGGAGGTGTCCAACCAGGGGGGGGAGCAAGCAGCCCTGCCTTCTTGTAGCCACCCCCAGCCCCACTGAAACAGCCCCTCCACTCAGAATTCATCGTCTCCTGGACTGGTTTGGGTGGGCAGGGCCCTCAGATCCCTTCAGTGCCACCCCCGCTGTGGGCAGGGACACCCTCCTTAAGGCCCAGGGTGCCCCGAGCCCCAGCCAAGCAGGCCTCATAGGAGCATAAAATGAATCATAGCCTTGTAGTGTGGTCAGGGCTGGAAGTCACCTCAAACATCATCCTGTCCCAAGCCCCTGCCATGGGCAGGGACTCCTCTCACCAGCCCAGGCCGCTCAAGGCCCCACCCAACCCAGCGTTGAACACCTCCAGGTAGGGGGCAGCCACCACCTCCCTGGGCACCCTGTGCCGGGGCCTCACCACCCTCAGAGTGAAAAATTTCTTCCTAATACCCAATTTAAATCTCCCCCTTTCCAATTTAACCCCATTCCCCCTCATCCTGTCACCCTTCTACAAAGTCCCTCCCCAGCTTCCCTGTAGGCCCCTTCAGGTACTGGTAGGCCGCAATTAGGTCTCCCTGGAGCCTTCTCTTCTCCAGGCCGAACAAACCCACCTCTCTCAGCTTCAGATTGTCCCATGTATTCAACCAACATTATAAAGGGTGGGAATTTAATCAGCTAAAGCACCAAACTTCATGATAGAGTCATTAAAACTCCATGAAAATTCAAAGAATTAGTTGAGCTTCTGAATATTCAGGATGCCACACGAGGCTGAAAATTAACTGTTGGTTCTTGTGGAAAAATATCCTCTGGCAAACTGTTAAATGGAAATAATTTTCAGGAATTATATGTATCTCTGCTAGTTTAGAGAAAAAAACCTCTCCTTACCCATTAGATATTTGATGTAGTATCGGAGGTTTGGTCTGATTCCATTCCCTGCTGTGCTTCCAGGGCATTTTGTCAGGCAGTAAAATCCGCTCCCTTTCCACCCTGTGCTTCCATCACCCTGCCCAGAGAACCCTGGGTTTAGGTGAAGGTGGTGGGACCTGTGCTAAACCAACCTAAGACTACAGGCAAGGGGCTCAGCTGGGTCAGACAGGGTGAGGGAGGGTCTGTGATGAAGACCCCCCTCCTGATTTGTACCGATACACCGGCAGTAGCCATCCACAGCATCCTCATGCAAATGTGATGCTTGTGCAAACCTTGGTGAGGAAATGCTGGTCCAACCAAGTGTCCTGCTCTCCCCATTGCTCTCATATTTAATTATCAGGCTTTATCACTGTGTTTTATCATGGAAAAGCACAATTCCCAACCAGCAGGACCAGGGGAAGGGTGAAGGTGCAGCTGCCCATGCTCCCCTTCACCCTCGCTGCCCGCTGGAGCATCCCTAGCAGTCTGTGTTTTCCCAGCACAGCAGGAATCTTTCATCTTGCCTTCACAGATGGTGAAGGAAGCCCACACCTGGTCTCCAGCAGGATTTCAACCTGTGACCTCATTGAGGTGTGAGGAAAAGACGTCGTCGCTCTTCGGTCGCCGCCGCGTGAGGGCTGAGGGGCAGGATCACCTTCAGAAGTCATGGCAAACTTACATGCACGTGGAGGTAGGGAATTGTCTCCCCATGTATTACATGGCAAACTCTGTTAATAATTCAGAGGGCTTTATTATTCAATGAGTAATTCCTACAAAAGCTAAAATCCACTGGCTCGGGCCCTGAGGAATGTTCAGGCTACTCTTGTCAGCCTGTGAGCCAAGGTATGAATATTTTAAGGCTAACAACAACAACAACAACTTTTTTCCCCTCTTTCCCAGACTGTTATCACTGAAATCCATGGCCACGACTGACCCAAACTCTGAATTTACATTGTATGAGAAGTGATGGTGCTTTGACACTTGCTCCCAGCTGGGGGAGAAGGAAAAAAAAGATACTATAAATATGTTTAAAATTTCTCAGGAAATGGGATTTCCCTGCCTGTTCCTATTTTCAGGCACTGATCTGGTTTTCAACACTTCACATTGGCTGTTGGAAATCCTATGAGCTGATAGCCATGTGGTTTAATCCCTGCTTCTTGATCTCAGCAGTGGGCCCTCTCTGCCTACCCAAAACCAGCACCACATATCCAGGAGAAAAGCAAATGGGGTTCTGGAAAGTGATGGAATCAATCCTGGATTCTCAAATTGAGTCATAAATCAGGCTTTTAAATCATTGTATGGTGATGTAGAGTGCTGTGCTTGAGAGAGGATAAACTCATTCCATTGATACTTAATTGCAAACTTAGTGATTAATAATGAGGATTCAAATCACAACATATTTTGGTGTTATACTTTCTCCTGTTCTGGCATAAGGAGTGGGAATATGTCATACTTTTAAGATAATAGGGCCATAAAATCAGAACACTATAAAAAATCCAAGGGTTGAAAAGAGCTAAGGAAAACTTGCAAAGTACTTTGGGTTTGTTTCAAATTAGGTTTCTTTTCCCCAGAGTCATTCCTTCCACACCAAGTCTGGGGAGGGTCTTTGGCTAGAATTGGGTGTATTCAGGCTGTGAGGAAGTGTTTGGGCAAACCTTTCCCTCCCCAGACCCGACGTGGCACGTGCTCTGAGCTTTAAAATCAGAAAGCAAAACCTTTTTCCTTGAGGCTTGTGACGTTTGCTGCTGGTTTCAAAGTACATTTTGGTGGGGTGATATTAGGTACTGTCAGCTTTGCTGTTGGAAAGGCCCTTTTTGGGCCAGTGAATGGGTAAGGGGTGGTCAGGGAGGGGTTGAAACCCCTCTTGTGGTGATGTTTGGTGCATGTCCCAGGGCAAAGCCAACCCTGAGGAGCTTTTCTTACTCAGGTAGTGATGAGATGTGCTGATGTACGTGGCTCTTACCAGAGGCAACAGCACAGCTTGCTCCATCAAAGGCTGTGGTGCTGGGAGGTTGTGAGCCTGGGAGGAGGGGTGTGTACCGACTGCACAGCACAGTCCCATCCCATGGGGTTTCTCCATGGAGGAAGGAGCTCCCATGACATTCTTGGAGGAGTGCTATTCTCCTCCTTGCCCTGCTTTTGGTCTCCTTTCTCTTCCCTTGTCCCCTCATGGGTGGCACCACCTTTTCCCACAGCCTTTCTGCTGGTTTGTCTCTGCCTCCAGCCCTTTTTCCTGACTTCTTCCCTCTTTATCTCTCCTGAACACATCCCCAAATCCTACTGGAGCTCCCATCACCTCACAGGGATGCCCAAACCCAGCGTGATGACTCTTTCCACCTCTCCCACCAGTCCCTCAAGGGAGACACCTACCTTGTTCCGCGGAGTCCTTTGCATTCATGTGGAAGAGGATGGAGATGGGAAGAGGAAACATGGGGATAGGGGTTGGAGCTCTATGATCCTTAGGGTCCCTTCCAACCCATGTCATTCTATGATTCTATGGAGGGGATGAAGCTGTAGCCAGGCAATTAGTGGAGGATGCAACTAGCCCTCAGCATCCATGACAAAGAGCTTTCTCTAATTGAAGAGTTAAAAGACACTTTAGACTGAATTTAGATCAAACCTAAACAAAAACTGGCTGTACAGGGAAAAGAGCCTAAACCCCATCAGTACTCTGGGTAATTCCCTTCTTGGGATGGGAGGGGAGTGTAGAGGGGGGAGGGGAGGAACAACCCCCCCCCCCTTTCCAGACACACACGCACGCACACGCAGAGCCACTTGTCATTATTTTGTGTCACTCCTTCCTCATTTGTTGCTCTGCATATTGTGCCATTATAACAGGAAATTACATTTGCATCTTGTGTGGCACAAGCATGTTGTGAATCTCATAAAAACACATATGGTCATAAATGGTTTCAAAAAAAGGCGATAAAAGTGACATTTCCAAAACAGCTTTGGGAAAGAGAAAACATGTTCAGAGAGCTTTTGTACAGCTCTCCTGTGTGAGGAGGAAGAAGAAGAAGAGGAAGAAGAGGAAGAAGAAGAAGAAGAAGAAAAAGAAGAAGAAGAGGAAGGAGAAAAAGAAGAAGGAAAAGAAGAAGAAGAAAAGAAGAAGAAAAAGAAGAAGAGGAAGAAGAAAAAGTAGAAGAAGAAAAAGTAGAAGGAGGAAAAGAAGAAGAAAAGAAGAAGAAGAAAAAGAAGGAAAAGAAGAAGTAGAAGAAGAAGAAGAAGAAAAAGAAGGAAAAGAAGAAGAAGAAAAAGAAGAAGAAGAAGAAGAAAAAGAAGGAAAAGCAGAAGAAAAAGAAGGAAAAGAAGAAGAAGAAAAAGAAGAAGAAGAGGAAGGAGAAAAAGAAGAAGGAAAAGAAGAAGAAGAAAAGAAGAAGAAAAAGAAGAAAAAGAAGAAGAAGAGGAAGAAGAAAAAGTAGAAGAAGAAGGAAAAGAAGAAGAAAAGAAGAAGAAGAAGAAAAAGAAGAAGGAAAAGAAAAAGAAGGAAAAGAAGAAGTAGAAGAAGAAGAAGAAAAAGAAGAAGAAGAAAAAGAAGAAGAAGAAAAAGAAGAAAAAGAAGGAAAAGAAGAAGAAGAAAAAGAAGAAGGAGGAAAAGGAAAAGAAGAAGAAAGAAGTCGTCTGCACTCTCCTTTTAGGAGCTTCTTCTTCAACTCCTTCCTTTCATACCATGCAGGATGGTATGGAATATTTTGGATATTTTGGAATTTCACTTGAAGTTTGGAACTCAACCAACTCAAAAACCTCCTGGGAAAAAAAAAAAAAGCTGAAGGCATCCCACTGAGTGTTTTCTGGTTGTGTGTTGAAAGCAGAGTTCCCATTTTCCACAGGATCACTTGGAGTGTGGTTGATTTCCATCAAGGCTGCCTAGATTTAGTCAGGATTTTGAAGGAGGACTCTTTTCATTTTGAATGATTGTGAGGGTTGGATGAAGTTATGCTGGGTTTTAGCACCTTAGAAACAGGCTTTTGGCCACTTAGACTTGGGCAGGTGAATTGTAGAAGTTGGGATTGAGCTGAATTTCCCTCAATTCAGCCAGTCCCTGGCTGTGGAGCTGGGGGAGGATTGTTTCCCAACAGCATCCCTTGCTGCAAGACTCCTGCAACAGCACAAGCTCAGGTACATTTTAAGATCTTAACTTTAAATAATAAGAAAAAAAAAATAGAAGGAAATAAAGAAAAAGCCCAATCAAAATGCCAAACTAACAAGGAAAAGATGTTTTGCTACAGGTCAGAGGTCCTGAATGAAAAGGCAGAAAGCCTTTTCAGGGAAGAAGGGAGCATACAGAAACAACTAGCCTCTCCAAATGTATTATCTTGAGTTTTTAGCCATCTCCTGCTGCTCCCTAACTTTTCCCAGGGGTAACCAGCTTGCCCCCACAGCGATGCTGTGTGGAGCAGAGCCTCCAGCCTACGTGTCCCTAAGGGGTTCAGGTTTATATCATCCACATCCATAATGATATTCTTGGAGTTGTCTTGGCCATCAGTTGGTTCTTGGTCCAACTTAATGTCTCAGGAAAGCTTTCTGCTAGTCATTGCTCTGTGCTCCCAGTGGGAAATTCAGTCTCATTTCCCAGGGCTGTAAACTGCAACCCTTTTATCTGTAGCCTCTCACACGCTCTGTGACAAGCAGATCCGATGTTAGCGTGTTATGCTAGAAATCCTCCCAAAATGTTCCTTTCCCCAGAAATGATGGGACTGATTCATCATCCAAATATGGATTTTCAAGCAGGGCTCCTGCCAAGTCGCCATCTCTCCCTTCTGCTTGAAAGGATCCTGAGAAACTGTCTACCAAGCAAAGGGGCTCAGCACTGGAGGAGGGAGTCTTGCGAGCAGCGCCCAATCTTCTGTTTTTCTAACCAGTCATCAGAGAGGGTTTCACTACCATGCAGCTGTGTACTTCCCTGGCAAAGTCTCTGTGTGAAGATATTCAAAGCAGCCTGCATTTGCATCCTGCTCAATGCAAGGAAGTTTCATTTCCCTGGTTTCTATAGGGTCTGTGTGAATCGGAAGCGAGCAGCCGGCCTTTACACGTCAGCACTTTGGCAGGGCCGTGCTCTGGTAGGGTCAGGTTCTATCCCTGCGTCACCCCCACGTTGTCCTCACTCACAGATCCCCAGGTTCAGCATGTGAGGGATGGGTAACACTCAGCCCCATGATTTTGGCAGCTGTTCCCAGTCAGTGGCTCTTCTCCAACAGCAAAAGGGCTGCAGTCGGCCATGGGAGAGGAGAAGGGTTCTGCAGCCGGGGAAAACTGAGCTGGGAAACTGCCAGCCTGCCTTTCCCTGGGGAGTGCTCCCCAAACCAGCCCACCTTCACCAGCTCCTGGCTTGCTTGAATCACACCAGCAAACTCTAATTAACATCCAGGTCCTGCACCAGCCAGAGCTGCAGCATTGATTTACACCAACAACAGAGCTGAAGCTTTATTTCCACCAGCATCTCAGCCAGAGCAAGGAGTTTTGGCTCTCCCATTTCAATGTCAACCTTGGCCATCTCAAGTTCACCCACAGCACCCCCCCTCCTGCTTTCAGAATGACCAGGGAAAGGTGAATGCTGTTGTTCCCACTCTGGTTTCCCCATCTGCAGGCACTGACAGAGCTGTGCAGCTGGGTAAGGGATGCTACCCACCCCCCCCCCCCGCTTCCCTGGCCGCGCACCAGTGCCTCCCCGCCGAGCATCTGGCCTGGTGGGTGCCACAAATAGACATGGAAGAGACGGGGCGTCTGCGCCTGGGTTTCTCAAGCTGCAGCTGAGTGACAAAGTTGTGACTTGCAGAAGCACGAGGTAATAGAAGAAAGAAATTTCCCTCCCAGTGCCAGCTGCCTGTTTACCAGCAGCTCCCAGCCCGGTGTAATTCTTCCCCCTAGTTTCCAGTAAAGGAATAGTTGGCATTAAAGCAAATCCCTTCAGCTATGGCAGAACCTCAGGGATACCCCCTGCCCCAATGCGCCGTCGTCACGCAGCCCTTACACTACTTGGGGGGGTAAAACCAAGCTGGTGAAGGATATGAAATGAAAAGGAGGAAGGATGGAGGCTGGGGTGGAGGCCAGCCCGTGCCACAGCTGTCCTACACGGCTACGTGCGAGCTGTCAGCCTCTCTGTGAGTCACTCCTTCATCTGCTGAATGGAGGCAATTGTTGTGTTTCCATAAAGCAAACAAACCCAGGGAGCACCCATTATCTGCCTCCTCCCTGTCTCCCACGCAGCACCTCCTGGCCTCTCCACGGTGATACCGCTCAGCTCCAACACCCTCCATCCCCACAACAGCCCCGAGAGAGCACGACATCCTTCCATAGCCCATTCCTGTCCTTGTGTGGGGCTGCAGGGAGCAGGAGCAGGGGGTGGAAGAGGAGGAGGAGGAGGATGAAGAGGAGGAGGAGGAGGATGAGGAGGAGGAGGATGAGGATGAGGAGGATGAAGAGGAGGAGGAGGAGGATGAAGAGCTCAGACAGGAGCTCTGGGGAAAAACGCGGTGGCACCACTGCTTAAGAGAACAAAAAGGAGTTGTGATGTGTGAGGGGAATAAGGGGAATAAGAGGAATAAGGGGAATAAGAGGAATAAGGGGAATAAGGGGAATAATCAGGATTTATCTTCTAATATTTCTAAGAGCTGGCCAGGTCAGCCATGCCTCCGTCGCCTCCGCCACGGTCTATGCCACTGCGTCGTCTCCACCCATCAGCCTGCTTTTAAATTCTCCTTTCTCTTTTAAATATGAATGGGAACATTTTGTACCTCCTGAATTTAGATAGGTGTCATATTTGTTGCTGAGCACCAGTAATTTTTGGAAAGAGTGTTTGGATTGAAAATGGAAACCTGTCATTTCCCTGCAACTCCCTTCCCCATTTAATTACATCAGCTATTGTATCTGAGCAGATCCTGGCTCCTCCATTAAATTCCCATAATGGCACATGGATTAAAGCTCACACACAGTTCAAAAATTCTCTTAACCATATACCAATTTTCTTCATTCTTTTACAAATTTCAGCAGGCACCAATCTCTCTGTGGAGCCCTACCTTCCATCATAATAAACCCTCAAAATTAGAGGAATGATATGGAGAAGGGAATATTAAAGGCCCTGCTTTGGTAAATCACCTTTATTCAGCCTTTCCTGAGAAATCTGGGAACTGGGAATGGTGATAGATCAGAACAAAACCTATTTGAAAACTAGAGTAGATAAGGAGGAGAAGGAAGGAGAGTGGATGAAGTAGGAAAGGGAAGGAGAGACCACTGGACAGGACACCAGTGTCTCACCACCAACCCAGCCCTGCTGCCACCGGTCCTGCTGGAGATGCTCCCAAGCAAATCAAAGCATTTTGGGTTTTATCTAATTATCTTTTCTATCACTTTACCAAAGCTGACATGTGACCCTGGGTATTTTTTTCCCCTCAAGGACCTTTTATGATGACCTGAACATCATTCACTCTAGTGTGTGTGCTTGGAAAATGAGGGATAACCCCCCCACACACACACCAATCTTTATTGTATGTTATCTCCTGTGAACACAACTTGTGTTTCCAGGGAGCTGAAGTTTACTAGGAAGCATTTCAAGGCTCAGAGAGAGCCTGGCCTTGCTCTTACCCATCATTTGGCTTTCAAATACCCCCAACTCAAAAAAACCACCCAGGGTGTCCCTCTGCAGAGTAGCATTTCCTTACTCAACAGCAAGCTGCTATGATAAAGAGCTGGTTATTTTGAGGCTCCTGCAAGCATCTTGCCTTCCCATTCTTTTCCTCTGGCTGAGGATCGATTTAAGGGTGGGATGGCCCTGCATGGATGCTCTCCTTGACACTGCTACCCACTCCAGGGCCAGCACGAGCAGCCTCAGGGATGCTCCATGGGATAGAATTTTCCCTCTGCTGTGCCACAAAGCTGAGTCTCTCTCCCCACCATTAACAAAGCCAAAACCTCCAGCCACCTTCCCCACTTCACCCTCAGGAGTTTGAAGAATTTCAAATTAACACCAGATGACTAAATCCAGCCCTGGGCCTTCACCCAGACGTGCAGGGAGACACTTGGGTGCAAAGCCCTGTGGTGAAGAATGTGCCTGAGATCCAACAGAGCAGCATCTTCCTGGGGAGTCAAGAGGAGAATGAAGAGATTACTGGGAAGGCAGCGGCCTTGGCGTAAGGTAACCGAATAGCCTGGGCTGTATTTCAGCCACCAGCAGGGCTGGGGAGGGGTTTATCACCATCAACCTCAGGAAGAGAACTGGTTCTGGGTCTAAACCAAAGATCCCACAAGGAAAATGAAGCATCTGATGGGCAAAGAAAGCTTCAACCCACCCTCCAGCTCCTGTGTTCGCCGCCATCCCCCGGCTGCGTCAAACCCCCGCGGTGCCGGCAAACCACAGGGTCCATCCCTGAGGCAGAAAGGAGCCTGTGGCAGGGCTGGGCTGCCCAGCACTCAGCCCTCTCAAGGGGCACTGAACCCTGGTCTTGTTCCACATCATTCATCTTGGGAGCAGGAGGGACTGCAGTTAGGTTTTCCCTTCAGCCAGGAAGCAAGGGGTGAGGACCACAGGTTCCTCCATGTCTCCTCCTGCCCTTGCAGATGCCAGCCCTTGGCTTTCTGGGCTGGCAGCGGTGTCAGGAGCTACGTAGACAAGAGGGAGAGAAACCAAGCCCCTTCCCTGATGCACAGACACTTCCATTTTTAAAAGCAGGCCTTCTGTGTTCTCTCTCTTTTTTTTTTTCAGCTGTGTCTCTCCAAACTAAGCAAAAGATGTTCTCAGCTCAGTGGGATTAAAAAACAAAGTAGAGTGGAAGGATTCTGGCAGTCAAGGCAGCATTTGACTAAAATTGTCTGCCACAGGCACATCTGAAATGAAGTTAGGATTTAATGGCAAACAAACCCAGAAAACAGCTTCTGGAAAAAAAAATCAAAAACCCAACCCCATGACCTGCACAACCACCCCCAAACCCCATCATTTTGGCTTGAAAGAGAAGCAGGTCCCCACAGCCACATGGTAGCACTCCGTGCAGTCGTGCAGCGCGGATGAGGATGATGGGAATGCTCCTTTCCAAGCTGAGGAGAGGCAGCAGCCTGACCACAGGCAGGAGGAGGATGGAGATATGCTCCTCCAAAGCTGCTGCTGGGCTCTTTGCATGCCAGTGCTGTCCGCTCGTTACGTTACCGGTAGCTTTTCCTGCTGCTCCCAAGCAAAAGTCTCTCAATTGCTGTTCCAGAATTTGAAATTGGAATCAGAGAAACAGAAATGGGATGAAAATGAGATGAGGGAGAAAAAAAAAAAAGAGACAAAACTGGTGCTTTGGAAGCCTGTTCAAGCCTATAATCTCCTGTGATGTTGGTACTGAGAGAATAAATCCATGCTCCCTTCCAAGCTCGGGGTAGCGGGGAGGGAAATGCCACCCCGCGGGCTCTGGCAGCACAGGCTGCGTGTGGAGGGGAGATCCCCAGGGAAAGGCTACAAGCAGAGATGCTCTGGGGGTGAGAGGAGGAGCACAACCCAGCAAGCAGTGCTGAACTTTCACAGCCAGTTTAGACTTGCCCCAAACACTGGGTTAGATACTGGAAATCAGCTTCTCTATTGGTTAGGGGAAGGCAAAACCATTAAAAAACTATTAAAAAACCATTAAAAAAGGAATATTCTGGATTAATTCTGAAACCAAAGTTTGGTTGGTTGGTGAAATTCTCCTGATGGGTAATTATACTGGTTGATAAAACTGTGAAATCCTTTGTAAATGCCAAGTCCAAAGCACCCAGCAGAGACCCAGAGGGGAGGCACCCATCCACCTCCATGTCCCTGAGCATCCAAAGGCTGTTTTCACAGCTCATGTGAAAAGGCAGAGAGGATTAACACCCTTCCACCTCCAAACCAAACTCAGATGATCATGTTTTCCTTGAGGAACCACAAATCCCCATTGGGTTTTGGTTTGATTTGCTCTTTTTCCAGAGAAATCCTGGTTTTATACAGCATCTCACTAACTTCTTTGGGACATCTTTACCTTCTCACATTTCCAGGCATCCACTAAACCCCTTTTTGTTTTGAAGTTCTTTCAGATATTTTTTCAAGCCCAGCAAGAAAATACTTCATCAGACACATGCTGACAGACAGATTTGCTTTATCTTCATTGGGAAAACCCAGTGGAACCAACATTCCCTGGGATGGCCAAGGTCCGGGGAGGGGACGGATGCGGCGGGCACGGAGGTTCAGTCCCAGGCTGATGTTAACAATGCTCTTTCAGAGCTTCATAATGAATCCATTGAGAACACAGAGTTCTGGAAAAATCCAGATCTTGGAGAAATATTCACATGTTGGGGTTGAGTCACAAGTTGGCACGAGCGACACCAACACATTTCTTTCTCTTTTTTTTTTTACTTTTTTTTTTTTTCAAGGGTATTTTTTACTTTTCTTTTACAGATTGAGACACAAGGGGCTATTATCAGCCTTGAATTTCATCTAAACCCCAGAATAGCTTCTGGGATGGCTTCTGGGATAGCTTCACAATAACTTCTGGGACCCTCAGTCCAGCGTGGTCCAGCTGCTGAGCTCAAGAAACTCTTTCTGAAGGATATCTGTCTTGATTTTGAAGACCTGGGGAGGGACAGGCTTTCTGTTCTGGCTCTTGCTTGACTCTTCCAATGGCTAAATTTACATCCCTGTTGAAAATTTCTACCAAAACCTGCTTATCTCTAGCCTGAAATGATTTGGCTGGGATTCCCACTGTGGATCTCTGTACCTTCCTGCCTGCAGGATTAGGAGATCCATTCCAATCTCTTCTTTGGCAGAAGTCTCTGGTTCCTCATAGCTTTTTGGGGGAGGGTGTGTGTGTGTTTTTTGGTTCTCTTTGTCAAATTAACAGCTTTTCCTTCTGAAATTTAGCTGTGACTACCCTGGGTCTGAAGAAGGGTTTGGGGCTGGGTTTTGTTGACTGTAAAAGACACTACCCATCCCTTGAACCTTTCCTTTGCTACCCAGTGCCCAGCACCTTGGCTAAGTTGGGGGGGTTTATACTAGGAAAAAGCAGTTTCTTTCCAAAGGATGGGTTATTTGAACCACAGGCTTAAAAAGAAGCCATACATTACCCATGTTTATTATTCAACCACCAAATAAATCCTCAGGATAACTCCACCAGCACCTTTCCCTCTCAGGGCAACGCAGGATCAGACCCATCTTCTCCATGGGTGCATCCCATAGCTGAGGCAGTCCAGGTTTTCCCAAGCAGTGCCTGGGAATGCTTTTATTCCTAAAAGCCAAGCTCTCTATAACCTCAGTTTTCTCATACCTACCTCAGCAATCGCTGCCTGCCGATCGCTGCGTCGGATGAGCCGTGCGTGGAGAGAGGGAGTGGGTGCACTGTGATTACTGTAGCAGGGACTTTGATTGCACCTGTGGAACTTCTTGACATGATATCAGCCTGTTTGCTGTTCTTGGACCCTTTTTAGGTGGTCAAAGCTCTTCTAACAAGCTAAGGGGGCAGCACATGAGCCGTGTCCCTGAGGTGGGCGCATCCCCCGTGGCACCAGTGCCCACAGGAAGGAAAGCCCATCCTCACCAGGTCCTGCTCAACCACAGATGTGTCCATCTGAACCAGAGAAGAGAGGAAAAAAGCTTTTCCTGGAGGACTTTTGGTGAATCTTCCTTTTCCCATGAGCATCTCAGTTTGCTGGGCTTGGGGCTGGGGAGCGCGTGCCGCGGGGCGGTGGTGACCTGCCAATGCAGTGTTGTGGAAGCGCTCATCGGCTCAGGCGCAGATGGGCGACACAGAGCTGTCAGCATCAGCCTGGATTGGAAAACCTTACCATTGGGATGGTAAACAAGTTCAGGAGGACCCTATTGAGGGAAAAGATTGCCATGGTAACAGAGCAGAAAAGTCTGGGAGAGAGGAAGGTATGGATACAGGGGATAAAGGGAAGGAAGGTGCACTGGGTGCTCCAGGGATGCTCCTACCGGCAGGCTGCGGGATGCTGGGCACAAGGGCTCTGTCCCAGAGAGATGTAATTGAGCCAAGCCTGGAGCTTCCTCAGGATGACATCCTTGGGATTTCATCCTCAGGAATAGCCTGTAGAATTGCACTCCAAAATAGTGGTTTGGGTTTTTTTTTTAAAAAAAAAAAAGCCTGATTTTCTTAATCAGCTCTTTTTATCTTTAATAGGGGAATACTTTTCAGTTCAAGATGAACACAGCAATTTCCCTCTCTCCAGCAATACAATAAAATTAGTTTATAGGCAAAAAAAAGAAATGTTAAAGGGCCCACTGGCTCTGAAACTTCATTAACAAATCTTTTTTAAGTGGCAGGCTTGAGTAAATGGACAGAGGATGGAGTTGTGTGCCTTCAAACAGTCAGGAATCCAACTTGCTTGGAGTTGGGGTAAGGGAGAAGGAGCCTCCTGCTTGTTCCCATTGAATAAATAAATAACCCAGGTGGTTAGCACAGTGACAGCAAAGTGACAAATAATTCTGCCATTGCTCAGAATCACACCATGATCTATGGCTACCCAGTGCACTAAGAGCTCTGGGAATGGAGCTGGAGAAAGCACCAGCTTCTTCTCAATGCTGTGTCCAGCCACGTGTTTAAACACATCCTCAAAGGCTCTCTCTGTGGAATAATATTCCACAGTCTGATATTCCCACCTGAACATTAGTGGTGAGCAAATGGAATTATTACAGAGACAGTTTAATTAGAGTAATAATGAGAAAATAGCAGCTACAAAGAAAGAGAAGAAGGGTGGGAATCTGAATGTGTTCCTGACTGGAAAAGAGGTTTAGGAACTGCTGGAAGCCTTAAAGAAGTGGCTAAACACTGAATATCTTTGGGTGCCACTGAGTAAAGGGAAAGGAGAGCCTGCTGGAGCTCATGAGTGCTCCCAGCTCTCTTACCCTCTGGGATATATTGCCTCCCAGGACTTGTTTGGGAAGAGGCCCTTGAAATCCCTCTACATTCCTCCTGGGAGCCCTGAACTTCAATCCAGAACAATTAGACTCTTCCAAAAGCAGAGAGTGAACACAAGTGGGCACGATGCTGCTCAGCAGACACCTGCGAGCCCAGCTTGCCCCATCCCTCCCATGGCCTGTACAGCAGGGTTATTTATCAGCTTTCCAGTTGCTGCTTTCTGTTCCAATCCCAGTGAATTGCTGGGGAAGATCTTTGATAATAACTAGCCACTCAGACCTCAGAGACTTCATTTATTATGGCATAATATACACATTACCTAACTTGTGTTGGACCATATGGAGAGCTCTCTGTTGTATTTGGCGTCGTTACTGGGGTGAAACAAGGAGGAATTCTGTTCCTCATCCTCTTCAATTATACCATAGATTGGATCATGCAGCAAACTCCAACAGATCATCTGGGCATAGCAATCAGCCCTGAGGACCACATCACTGATTTACTCTGTGCCAATAAACACAGTGAAAACACTGAGAGAGGAGGGGGGAAGAGCAGGAGCAGCGCTCGACAGCCCCCCTGATCCCTGGAGCAAATCACCAAGGCTTAGCACTTCCCTAAAGCTGAGCTCAACTGCCTTTTCAGGCTGTCACTTGAAGGCAGAAAAAGGCTTTGGGAAGATGATGCTCTGCTCTGAGCTTAGAGGGAAGACAGGTGATAAGATAAAAACTTAAGGAAGCTAAGGTCAGTTCAATCAGGGCGTTTGAAACTGCAGGGAGCTGAGCTGCACGGCTCAGCTCTGCAGGGGGAAGTCCTCTGAAGGCAAGGTAAAGAAGCTGTGTGATTAGCTGATCTCTGCCCTTATGCATATGCACACTCCCCTGTGCAGGCTTTCCTTCCCTTACAAACATGTGTATGGACATACACTCACACACATGTACATATATGTGATGAGATGCAGGGCAAATCATCTATAGAAGAGCCTTTTCTTTTTGGATCTCACTGTTCTCCATCACTAACCTGGGAAGTTAAGCAGCCCAGTCTTGCCTTGGGCTTATAATTCCTCTAAACATCATGATTTTATTTGGCATTGAGACACCCAGAAGTACTTCTCACTCTCAGGATTAGTCCCAGTGCCTGGATCCAAAGGGCTGCACCCATTTTTTAACTCTACCTGGGAAATAGACTCCCTTTAACTCCAATCCCCCTTTTTGGTATACAAGGACTAATAGAACATGGCATTTATTATTCCAGGGAGGTGGCAAACGAATGGAGCCATGGATTCAATGAGAACAGGCAGAGTAGGATCCCTGCTCCTGCCTCGGTGCCGCTCGCTCTCCCTTGGCCATAAATAATAGAAGGGTTCCCATTCCCATTCCATTATCCCTAATAATGAGTTATGGGGAAAGCCTCCCCTTTCCCTTGAAAAAGGCAAGATAGAGCTATGCTTATGGTTGATTATTAGAGGATAAAATAAAAAGATTGATGCCCCCCCCCCCCCAAAAAAAAAAAACCCCAACCAAGTCTAATTAGTGTTAGTCTATTGGAGAGGAAGCTGAGCATGCTGCTCTAGCACTGCCAAATGAAATTAAGGCCCAATTATTGATAAATGAAGAGTGGTTTGTGCTGGAGTCTGGCCTGGAGTCGAGGAAATACATCTGTCATTTGGCCTGCACAGAAGTCATTCATGTGTGACATAGCATCCTGTGCATTTATCATGCATCTGTAGAGTTTTTGGTTTAATTCAGTTAGCTGTCTAACTAGATTGGGTGCTGGATGCCTCACGTGGAGGCAGAATTTAGACTGACAGCTGCAATTCCAGCCTGAAATGGTGTGCGACACCGCTAAGCCATCCTGCCTATTAATTGTTAGCAAACCCATTGTGGGGAAAACCTCCATGCTAATTGTCTATTTTGTTAGCTGCTTTTATGGTTTCTGCAGTTCCCAATGACCTGCTGCCCACAGGGGCAGGTAGGACACAAACCAGATCAAGGGACTATTGTTGTTAAACACCCTTCCTATTACCGCGACAATCGGAAGCGAAGCTATTTGATCCCACACATCCCTCATTTACCAGCCTCCAGAGCCTACAAGGGAGATAAGTGTATGGAGGGGGTGATGTGAAGCTGGGTGGTGGGCTCCCATTTTTCAGAAGGCTTTCAATTGTTTCCAATAGTTTCTTCATTTCCATTGTGGAATGTAAATGGCAAACAACCATTGGTGGAGGTGATAACATCGGAGCGCGGGGCGCCGCGCGCTCTGACGCCAGCGCGGTGCTGTCAGCTGTGAGGCTTCTTTAGCCTGGCACACTAAAGTTTTGAGTTAGGGGAGAATTGAAAAGAAATGTCCCCTTCAAGCAGAGGGAGCTAATGGGGGGTTTGCAGAAGTTTGGGAGGAACCTTGCACAAGGAGACCCCTGGGCCCAGAGTCACAGCCTCTCCCCTGCTTTGCCTTCCAATGCTTTGGTCCCACTTTTGTTCCCCTCACTCCTGTTTTAAAAGGACTATTGAACCTGCTCAGCTCCTGCTCAGGGGAGCATTGCTACATGTTTCAGGCTCAATGCATCCCATGGGCTCCCCATGGACACAGCAGCCCCCCCCACCCAGGATAAGGTGTGGGTGCCCAGAGAAGCTGCAGCTGCCCTGGATCCTTGGAAACATCTGGGTCAGGTTGGATGGGGCTCTGAGCACCCTGATCTGGTTGCTGATGTCCATGCTCATGGCAGGGGTGGGTTGGACTGGATGACTTTTAAGAGTCCCTTTCCAACCTGAACCAGCCTGGGCTGTGGTGCTGAGCCCTTCTCACTGCAGAATGAGGTGCTCAGCAATGGGGCTGTGCTGGGTGCCTCCTTTGGGCACCTGACTTTCCCTCTGACATGGTGCTACAGCACAGAAACCTTTTGCTTCCCTTTAAAATAAACCAAGATGAGGGGGGTGTTGCACATGAGATACTAATGCAATTTGGAATTTGGAATTAGGAATTAGGAATTAGGACATTTCCATCAGTATAAAAGCAGCTGAAAAGGCCAAAAGCAGCTGAAAAGGCCAAAAATTAGGTAAAAAAAATATCCTTTCTGAACCATGTTTCTCCTTGAGCTGGGTTCCTCTGAAAGGGAGGTGATGGCATTGTGGCTCTGCAGCCACGTTGCACCCAAGTGACACCATCCCTCCTGTTACAAAGTCTCAAATATTAAAAATACCCAGGCAATAGAATTCCACTGACTCATCCCAACCCAACAGAGAGCTGGCTGCCAGATGGAGCTCTGGTAGCCACTTCTGCTCCATGACACAGCGTTTTGCTGGGGTGGGAGGCAGCAGAGGAGCAACAAATCCCCCACCCCCCACCCCCAACTCCCCCAGCCAGCTCCCAGAGCCACCCCATCCCAGGGGCCAGCCCCCAGGTCTCACCTTTTCCTCATTGCTTGTGCACACTCTGTTGCCTCCAGTTGTCTAGGACAGGGGGGGTTTTAATCTATTTTTCTCCATTTTTATCTATTTTCATCCATTTTTATCTTTGTTTTTGCTTTGGCTTTTCAGACAATGATGCTGCTGCAGCTGAGAGACGTGGTCCTGCTGACAGAGGGATGCAGAGCGATGCTGCCATGGGCACAGGGCTTGTGCCATGGGAGAGAGGAGCAGAGCTGAGAGCTGGTCCAGCCCACTATACCCCCCTGCCCAGGGCACCCTTCAGCACCCCTTCAGACAAGCTGGTGCTTGGTGATGCAGGGGCTGTGCCTGCTCCACACTCGGATGGTTCAACAGCTCAGTGCATACAGGTGTGCGACACCTGGACCACGTGTGTCACACCTAGGTGATGCAAGGACCACATGTGTGATACCTGGGTGATGGAGGGACCCCTCATGTGATACCTGGGTGATGGAGGGACCCCTCATGTGATACCTGGGTGATGGAAGGACCACGTGTATCACACCTGGGTGATGCAAGGACCATGCATGTGACACCTGGGTGATGCAAGGACCACTCATGTGACACTTGGGTGATGTAAGGACCACGCATGTGATACCTGGGTGATGGAAGGACCACATGTGTCACACCTGGGTGATGGAAGGACCATGTGTATCACACCTGGGTGATGCAAGGACCATGCATGTGACACCTGGGTGATGCAAGGACCACACATATGACACCTGGGTGATGTACGGACCATGTGTATCACACTTGGGTGATGCAAGAACCATGCATGTGACACCTGGGTGATGCAAGGACCACTCATGTAACACTTGGGTGATGGAAGGACCACGTGTATCACACCTGGGTGATGCAAGGACCCCTCATGTGATACCTGGGTGATGGAGGGACCCCTCATGTGATACCTGGGTGATGGAGGGACCACGTGTGTGACACCTGGGTGATGCAAGGACCACGTGTATCACGCCTGGGTGATGCAAGGACCATGCATGTGACACCTGGGTGATGGAGGGACCCCTCATGTGATACCTGGGTGATGTAAGGACCATGTGTATCACACCTGGGTGATGGAGGGACCCCTCATGTGATACCTGGGTGATGGAGGGACCCCTCATGTGATACCTGGGTGATGCAAGGACCACGTGTATCACACCTGGGTGATGCAAGGACCATGCATGTGATACCTGGGTGATGCAAGGACCACTCATGTGACACTTGGGTGATGGAAGGACCACGCATGTGATACCTGGGTGATGGAGGGACCCCTCATGTGATACCTGGGTGATACAAGGACCACTCATGTGACACCTGGGTGATGCAAGGACCACACCAAACACAGGCTGGCACCACAGCTGAGCCCAGCTCCCGCTGTGCATCCCTTCTTTGCTGTTCCACCCACGCTGTGACCCTGCCACTTCCCCAGAAGAGTGGGTTTTTTTGCTGCCAAGCCCAGTTTGGTGTTTCCAGCAGAATATGCAAAGCAGTGCTAAGTACAGAATGACATTTTCTCCCTGACAAAGAGACAGATTTCCTCTTGCTGGCTTTGTGCATAACCCCACCCACAGCACGTCACTCGTGAGGAGCGGTGGAGCTGGTGGCTCAGCCCCCAAGAAGGGTGCTGTCACCCCACAGCACGTAGGGATCCATGCTTCTCCAATCTTCTGGGGTGAGCCAGCTGCACATGGACATGCTGAGGAGCTGGGCAGGTCCTTTCATGAAGCCATAAAACTGCAAAGTGTCATCCCAGCAGTGATTGCAGATCTCACATGCTGGGATTCCCCAGTGGGACCTCGTGTGCTGGTGGGTGATGCTGGGAGCACCCAAAGGGACTTGTGTGATGGGGACCTTTCTCTCAGCAGGAAGTCTTGGCTGCCAGAAACAGGACATGTGCTGAGGTCCCTATCACATCCCAGCCACCCCACTCCTCTGGCCAGTAACCAGGGACAAGTCTATAACTGGGGCATTGAAAAGAAGGTGACGATGCTGGCTGGATGCACATCCTCACCACCCTCCATGGTCCTTCCCCAGTGTTTCTCCAAGCAGAAGGAACTTCTGGCTTCCAGAAGTTTCATGCCACTTCATCCCCAGTTTGGTGAGAAGGTTTTTTTTCCAAAAAAAAACCCCAAAAAGTCCTAAATGTGGACAAGGCTCAGTGTTACTCCATTCAGGAGGAGGACTTGACATTCACCCACGATGCCAGAAGAAGGAGGAGAAGCCACCACGGAGAGACCCCAGCATGGAAGTGCTCCAGCAGCTCCTTGCCAGGAAGAAGGGAAGAGGAAATGCCTCACCAGCATCTGCAAGGTACCTCCTGCTTTCCCCACTATATATACAGCTCAGAATGTATTGATTAGTCCATACATGTGGCCTCACCACTTGCTTCACACACGAGACATGCCACCATGTCCCATCCCTCTGGTGACAGAAACCAATCAGGTTAATTGGTAGAATTAATACCCACATGGGTTATCAGTGCTCTGCTGTGAGTTCCTCTCTTGTTCCATTTAAATCTCAGATTTATTTAAGCCCCCTGGGTTTGTCCTACAGGGAAACATGTCTTTGGGGCCTTCCCTTGCTGGTACAGACACATCTCAGGGCCTGGACAAGCTGGGGCTGTCATTGGAGCTGCATAAAAAGCTCTATTCCACAACTGTCCTTCAGCACCACAGCTGGGTGTGCTTTAAATCCCCCCAGGGATGGGGACCCCCTTGCACTGCCCTGGGCAGCCTGTTCCAACCTGGACAGCCCTTTTGGTGATGACATTTTTCCTAATCCCCAATCTAAACCTCCCCTGGTGTAACTTGAGGCTGTTTCCTCTTGTCCTATTGCTTGTTCCTTGGGAGAAGAGACTGACCCCCACCTCACCACACCCTTCTTCTTGGGAGCTGTTGATCCCAAACCCTCCAGATCCCTCCACCTCTCCCACCAGCCCTGTGCTCCAGATCCTTCCCCACCTTCATTCCTTTGGTTCTAAGACCACCTTTGGGTGCAGCTATGCACACTCAGTGACCCACAGACATACAGGGAAGGGAAGAGCAGGTTAAGGGCAGGGGATCCCACTGCTGGATCATCTCTCCATGCACCCAGACCTCACCCTCAACATCCTCACCCATTTGGGGCTGGCAGAGCCACCCCCTGGCAGGGGGTCTTTGCAGAGGTATCTTAGGATGGAGATGTCACTGAGAGACAATGACACATGCTTACCAAACTGCCTGACCCCACTCTACAACTCCCACCTTTTATATTCAGAGCTCCAGCCTTTGATTCAACCTAGTGGGTGAAAATCACAGCATTCCAGACTGGGCTGGGTTGGAAGGGACCCCAAGGATCCCAGAGCTCCAACCCCCTGCCATAGGCAGGGCCACCAACCTCCAGGTCAGATGTGGCTCTGTGCATCCCCAGTATGGGGGAGAGGGAATAATCCCAGGGGGACCTACAGCCCACCCTGCTCCTGGCTGTGCTGTGTGGTAACTGGGTTGCTTGTGGGTGATGCTGCTGTCTTGTCATAGAATCATAGAGTCATAGAATCATAAAATCAGAAAATCATAGAATAATAAAATCATAGAATAATAAAATCATAGAATCATAGAGTCATAGAATCATAAAATCATAGAATCATAAGATCATAGAATTATAGAGTCATAGAATCATAAAATCATAGAATCAGAGAATCATAGAGTCATAAAATCATAGAATCATAAAATCATAGAATATATAATCATAAAATCATAGAATAATAGAATCATAGAGTTATAAAATCACAGAATCATAGAATCACAGAATCATAGAATTATAGAATCATAGACACATAGAATCATAGAGTCATAGAATAATAAAATAATAGAATCATAAAATCATAGAATCATAAAATCATAGAATAATAGAATCATAGAGTCTTAAAATCATAGGATCATAAAATCACAGACTCATAGAATCATAAAATCATAGAGTCATAGAATCAGACTGGGCTGGGTTTGAAGGGACCCCCCAAGGATCACACAGTTCCAACCCCCCTTGCCACAGGCAGGGCCACCAAACCTCCAGGCCTGGAGCTACACAAGGTGGTCCAGGGCCCCATCCAACCTGGCCTTGAAGACCCCCAGACATGGGGCACCCACTCCCTCTCTGGGCAGCCCCTTCCATCCCCTCCCCACTCTCTCTGCAAAGAACTTCCCCCCAATCTCTCCTCTAACCCTTTCCTCCTCCAGCTTCACTCCATCCCCCTTGTCCTGCCAGTCTCTGCCCTTGAACAAGCTGATTCCCCTCCTGTTCCTCTGCTCCCTTCAGGGACTGGGGGGCTGCAATGAGGTCCCCCCACAGCCTTCTCTTCTCCAGGCTGACCCAGCCCAGCTCCCTCAGCCTCTCTCCAGAGGAGAGCTGCTCCAGCCCTCTGAACATCTCAATGGCTCCTCTGACCCCTCTCCACCAGTCCCACATCTTCCTTGTCTTGGGGCCCCAGCTCTGCCCACAGGACCCCAGCTCTGCCCACAGGACCCCAGCTCTGCCCACAGGACCCCAGCTCTGCCCACAGGACCCCAGCTGGAGTGCAGAATTCATCCCACAGACCATCCTCACCCCCTGGCTGTGCAGAGTAGTAAGGAGTATTTGGGATTATCCATCCCCCTGCTCTCCGCAGCGGGCAGGACAGGAGGGCTGGAGCTTTCCTCAGCCGAGGGATGCTCTGCAGAAGGATTACTAAACTCCCACACTCTCTAATGTGTTATGACATAGATCAGCTGTTGTTTTCCAGTCTCAAAGGAAACCTTGTGGAATCTCATTCCTTTCACTGGATTCAATTCTCTGCAAATGTTGGCTTTTAAACACAAACTCAAGGCCCTTTTTCCACCCGTACGGCGAACGCGCATCGCCGGGACGGCGAATTCTCTTTCCAAGCTATTGTTTCTTTAGTTCTTTGCTTTCCCTTTAGTTTTCTAACAAAGTCAATTAATAAATGAAGGGTTAGAAGAATTGTTACTATAGCAATCCCCATGGTAACATAAATAAATATATAAATGCTCCAAACACTCCTCTTCAGGCTGAGCTCCTGGGAGAGCACAACTCCGAGCGCAGCGGAGCGATGGCTCTTCGTCTCAGCGGTACTAAATTTAACCAAATTTCAGTTGGCTTTCAAATTGCACTTAGGAAAAGGGAATTCTTTCAAATCCAGCAGAATCTCTTCCTTCTCCCTTGCTCTCCATTACAAAACCCCAATGAAAACACAACAGGGGATGTTTCTTAGCTCAGTGAGGGGCTAAGTAGCATCCTCGGGTGCTCTGGGTGCTTCTCAGCGGGGTTTTGCACAACCCTTCTCTTGTGAAAGAGTGTGTCACACAGCATTGCACTCCTCTTGGCACCACATTCACATTTTTCCTCCATTTCCTCATGTCTCTGCAAAATGAGAAGGTTCTAGAGCTGTTCAACTCTTACCATAGGTCATGCTTCAAGAGGAGGGGGGACCAAGCACAAACCAGCCCTGTGTTTTGATTGTGGGATGGAATCAAGGCACCTGTTGAAAGAGGACTAAAAAAGGAACAAAAATAGGTATTCTAAGCTAAATCTTGCTCTTTTCCCCTAAAGATATTGTCTTTGCTTTAGGAGAACAGCCTGAGTGTGGTAGAGGAATGGGTTCACACCTCTGGTTGTCCTATCTTCACGTGTTCCTCTGTGAGACACATGTACCAGTGAGAGCAAAGACATCCTGACAGAGCTCAGCAAACTTCATCCTCCTTAAAACCTCTTGTGACTCAACATTTCTGGTGCTTTCACCCAAAACTCTGCAAATTATTAGGGGAACCTGCCTCATGCAGCACCCTTTTTAGGGGGGATGTAGCAATTGCAAGAGCAAGGGACCCCCCCCCCAAAGCAAGGAGTTCACATCATGGCTGGGGTAGTGCCACATTTTGGGGTACCCTCCTTCTCTGTAACAGTCTCCAAGCCCTGCTTTGCCTTTTTGGGGCACAACACAACCCTCTAAGGACAAACCCAGGGTATTTCTGGCTGTACTTGGAGATTTCTCCTGCAAACCAGGACAGGAAGAGCATCCTTTTACACTGAAAAACAAGCCTGAGGTGCACTTGAGGTGAAGCTCCCCAAAAAGGAAAGTAAGATGCTGATAGAGTGATGCTATCTCCCCCTCCCCCCTCCCCCCCCCCTCCCCTCCCCAAAATGGAATGTTACAGCAAGGGAGAAGTGGGGAATGAAAAGAATAAAGTGATTTCACACCCAGAACCAGGAGCATGACAGTGGGGGGGGGGCTGGGGGGGGGGGCAAGAGCTTGTTTGTTGGCTCTGTAGCTCTGCAGCTTCCACCTCTGCTCTGCCCTGGTTAGGTCCCACCTGGAGTGTTGTGGCCAGTTCTGGGCTCCCTGGGATCAGCAAGGCATCTCCTGGAGAGAGTCCAGAGGAGGCTCCAGAGAGGGTTAAAGACCTGGAGCATCTCCCCTGGGAGGAAAGGCTGAGTGAGTTGGGGCTGGAGAGAAGAAGACTAAGGGGGGATCTGATCAATGATTATCAATAGCTGAAGGGTGGGACACAGGGGGACATGGGCAGCCTCTTCTCAGTGCCTGTGGGGACAGGACAAGGGGTGATGGCCTCAAGTTGGAGCACAAGGAGTTCCACACCAATCTGGGGAAGAACTTCTTCCCAGTGAAGGTGAGGGAGCCCTGGGACAGGCTGCCCAGGGAGGTGTGGAGTCTCCTTCTCTGGAGATATTCCAACCCCATCTTGATACCAACCTGTCTTAGGGACCCTGTTTGGCAGTGGGGGGGTTGGACCTGATGATCTCTGGAGGTCCCTTCCTCCCCCTGTGATCTGTGATGCTGTGAGTGTTCACAGAGGAAAGCAAAGAGTGAGCTGTGAGGGTCAGGGCTGGAGAATGGCCACATCCTCCCTCTCAGCATCGTTTTGGGGCCGAGTTTGGCTCTTAATCAAGGCTGACAATTAGGCTGTAGAGTTAATATTTTTACAGCTGTTTTATTAAGAACACACACAGAACATCCCAGCCAGGATTTTGTTGGAGACACCTCAGGAAAAGGAATGCTGTAAATAACAGATGGATGCAGAATATTCTTACAAACAGGCGGAAAGATAGTCCCGTCTTGTTTAGAAGGGATTGAAATAGACAGACTGGAGATAAACAGGCAAACTGGAAACCAGTGGCAATGGGACTTGAGAAACCACAGAGCCCATCAAGCACTCGGGCTCCCAGCATCCATAGGACGTGCCCACTGTGCCCCAGCTGCAGGTGGGACAGGGAACCCCCAGCCCCACGCTGGGCCCTTGAACCTCCAGGCGCTCCCCAGCACCCATGGGTGGCTTCTGCTCCCCAGCAGCATTGCTGTCTGATTGATTGTCCTCGGACCGTGCTGTGTCACCCAAAGACCTGTGTAGCTGCAGGTCTGTGTAGCTGCAGGTCTGTGTAACTGGGGCTGTGTGTAAGTGAGGCTGTGTGTAACTGAGGCTGTGTGTAACTGAGGCTGTGTGTAGCTGCAGGTCTGTGTAACTGTGGCTGTGTGTAACTGGGGCTGTGTGTAAGTGAGGCTGTGTGTAGCTGCAGGTCTGTGTAACTGTGGCTGTGTGTAACTGAGGCTGTGTGTAGCTGCAGCTCTGTGTAACTGCAGCTCTGTGTAACTGAGGCTCTTAGTAACTGAGGCTCTGAGTAACAGCAGCTCTGTGTAACTGCGGCTCTTAGTAACTGTGGCTGTGTGGAACTGTGGCTCTTAGTAACTGAGGCTCTTAGTAACTGTGGCTGTGTGTAACTGCGGCTCTTAGTAACTGAGGCTCTGTGTAACTGTGGCTGTGTGGAACTGTGGCTCTTAGTAACTGAGGCTCTGTGTAACTGTGACTCTTAGTAACTGAGGCTGTTAGTAACTGTGGCTCTGTGTAACTGGGGCTCTGAGTAACTGTAGCTCTTAGTAACTGAGGCTCTGAGTAACAGCAGCTCCGTGTAACTGCGGCTCTTAGTAACTGAGGCTCTGTGTAACTGGCTGTAACTGCAGCTCTGAGTAACTGAGGCTCTGTGTAACTGGGGCTCTGTGTAACTGAGGCTCTGTGTAACTGCGGCTCTGAGTAACTGAGGCTCTTAGTAACTGAGGCTCTGTGTAACTGGGGCTCTGTGTAACTGAGGCTCTTAGTAACTGAGGCTCTGAGTAACAGCAGCTCTGTGTAACTGTGGCTCTGTGTAACTGAGGCTCTGAGTAACTGAGGCTCTTAGTAACTGAGGCTCTGTGTAACTGCGGCTCTGAGTAACTGCGGCTCTTAGTAACTGCGGCTCTAAGTAACCAGCTCTGTGTAACTGCAGCTCTGTGTAACTGTGGCTCTGAGTAACTGCGGCTCTGAGTAACTGCAGGTCTTAGTAACTGAGGCTCTGAGTAACTGCAGCTCTCTGTAACTACGGCTCTTAGTAACTGTGGCTGTGTGTAACTGCGGCTCTGAGTAACTGCAGGTCTTAGTAACTGAGGCTCTGAGTAACAACAGCTCTGTGTAACTGCGGCTCTTAGTAACTGCAGGTCTTAGTAGCAGCGGCTCTGTGCAACTACAGCTCAGTGTAACTGCAGCTCAGTGTAACTGCCGCTCAGTGCAACTGCAGCTCAGTGTAACTGCAGCTCAGTGTAACTGCAGCTCTACATAACTGTGGCTGTGTGTAACTGCGGCTCTGAGTAACTGCAGGTCTTAGTAACTGAGGCTCTGAGTAACAACAGCTCTGTGTAACTGCGGCTCTTAGTAACTGCAGGTCTTAGTAGCAGCGGCTCTGTGCAACTACAGCTCAGTGTAACTGCAGCTCAGTGTAACTGCCGCTCAGTGCAACTGCAGCTCAGTGTAACTGCAGCTCAGTGTAACTGCAGCTCTACATAACTGTGGCTGTGTGTAACTGCGGCTCTGAGTAACTGCATCTGTCTCTAACTGTGGCTCAGTGTAACTGCTGTGCCCACTTCCCACTTAAGCACACCTTCCCCTCCACAGCATTTACCCTGACACCTTTACAAACACATTTCCCTTGGGAAGTTTTCTCCCAGGAGGTTTCCCCTCCTCTTCCCATCCCTGGCTTTTCCCCCTGTTCCTCTCTCCCTGTCCCATTTCTGAACCCCAGAACCACTTTGGGAACTCTTGCTTGACAGAACCCTGGGCCAGGCTGCCCAGGGGGGTGTGGAGTCTCCTTCTCTGGAGATATTCCAGCCCCATCTGGATGCCTCCCTGTGTGACCTGTCCTAGGGACCCTGCTTTGGCAGGGGGGTTGGACCCAACGAGCTCTGGAGGTCCCTTCCAACCCCTACAATCTGAGATCCTGTGTGATTCTGGGTGTGATGCTGCCTCCTCACCCAGTTTCTAAGTTTTCTCAGCAGCTTCTGCCAGGCAGAGCATTTTCTCAGAGACAGCAGCCTTTGGAGCCTTGGGATTAGAGGAGAATTTCCGTTCTTATCTCTGGATAAAGGAAGTTTCCAGCCCTTGGCTTGCAGGGAAAGGCTGGAAAGCTGTCCTCAACAGCAGGTAAACAACCACTGCATGAGCTCAGCGGTGAAAAATCCTGCTTGGAAGTTGGGAAAGGAACTCCAGAGCAAACAAGTGCCAAAGGTGCAGGGATCTGGAGCTTGCTCAGCCATCCGGACTGCAGCACCCAGAGGGCCCTGCTCCTGGATACACGCAGTACTCCCAGGGACAGCCACGCTGGCAGGACTTAAATACCAGGAAAGCTTTTGTTTACTGACTGCAGCGTTCCTATTCGGAGTTGGAAAGGGTTATAGACAAGGGATAGTCATTGTTTGGGTGTATTAACTTAGTATCTGACCCAGGATTAAATATCCATCATCCTTTGCTTTGGAATAGTTGCGCCACTAACTGGTTTAACTGGGCTGCCCCCTTCGTTCTGGGAACAGCCCAAACCCAAGGAGGGAGCTGAAGCTGGCTTCTCTGGGTTTCCCATCGATGGCTGCCAGGCCCAAGAGGGAATGAGAGGAGATTCCAACCTGAGGTTACACTCCTGTGAGACCTGAAGGAATCAGGGAGAACTTCCCTGGGTTTTTGGACTTCCCAGCTGGTTCATGGGCCGTCGAGTTCAGCTCTGAAAGGCTCTGTCCTTTGCTCCCAAGGAACTGTGTGCAACCTCCACCAAAAGCATATAGATAGATAGATAGATATCATATAGAATTATTTATATTATAGGTACAATATCATTTTATTTTTATATATTTTCATATTTTTAAATACTTTAATATATTTTTATATGTGGGTTTATATATATATAGAGAGGTGGCTTTATATAGAGAGGTAGATATATATATATATAGCTAGCTAGGTAGGTATTTTTAATATATATATCTCTCAGGCTGTTTAACTGGATTTTTATATATAATATATATGTATCTTTATATATATTATATGTTATATGCTATATATATATGTTATATGTTATATGCTATATATATGTTATATATATGCTATATATATGTTATATGCTATATATATTATATATAAAATATATATAACATATGTATGTTTTTATATATTATACGTTATATGCTATATGTCATATATAATATATTGTACATTATTATATATTATATATGATATATTCTATTATAATATGTATTATGTTTTATATATTATATATTCTATTCTATATTCTATATTCTATATTCTATATCCTATATTCTATTATATAATTTATATTATATTTTATGTTTTATATTTTATAAATATAAAATAGATACTAGAATATAGAATCTAGAATATATATTATATAATATATATAATAATGATACATTATTAACATATAGATAATATATTATACTATATATCATTTAATATATAATATGAAGTATGAAATATATAATATAGCATATGTATATTTTATATATTCCATAATATATATATATTTTATATATCTCTATATTTTATATATTATATATGCATTAATCTATTTTTATAAATAGATACAGATACAATATATTACGTATCAGATTTATAAATATATATCTGTATGTTAATTATATAGAGATCAATATCTAGGCAAATATATATTGTATATGACATAAAATATATTATTTCTATGTTATAGATAGATACAAAAATATGATTTACAGATAGAAAATATATAAATATGTTATATTGAATAATATATAATCTATTTTATAGTATATAATATATAAGTAGATAAATATATGATATATATTTTTTAATAAATAGATTTTTATATATATTTTATATATATATATATAAATCCAGTGAAATAGCCTGATGAGACCCCTCACCATGACATACAGAGTCCAGATCAGGCTGAATTCACCCTCAATGGCAGAGCTGGCTTTAGGAATCAGCCATCACTGCTCTGACCAAGCTGGGATCCCACCTTCTCCTGACCTTTGTGGGGGTGCAGAAGCCAGCTGACTCACACCATGAGGAGAGAGCATCCCCACACAGGTACCTCCCAGATTCCAGCACTGTGGAATTCACAGGTAGGAGCATCTCCCACTCTGAACCCGACGCCGCGCGGCACACAAACGGGGCTCTAAATAGCAGCCAAGCCGGCGGCGTACGGCGAACCACGACGAGCAAACACAGTCAGGAGTTCTACAAACTCAAACTGTGATAAATATCAGCATAACAAGCCTCATTTGGGAACACACCGTTCTCCCAGAGGAGACTGTCTGCCTATCAGTGCCTTTAGAAACACACTTTCTCCAGGGCTCTGTACCGAGCGCGGGGTAAGATAAACACTCCGTGCCTTTTCCCAGCCTGCTCATCTCCAGGCAGCTAAATTAAGAGATTGTGTTATCAGTGATAAAAGTTCATTGAAGGTTCATTTCAGTTGGTTTGAAGGTTTGGAAGAAGAAGAAGAATAAACAAACAGCAATTAACACCAGATTTAACATCTCTGACATTTCGTGCAGCCTGTTTCTATCCCTGGTAGAGGAAGAGCTGCTCTAGTGACTCGCCGCGTCTCGGCGCGGCGTTACGCATCTGCCTTGAGAAATTTGGGTGTCTGCACCTCCCCACAGTGACAAAGCTCCAGCAGAGGTTCAGCACCCCTCTTGGGTTTAGAACAGCTTCAGTTGGGAGTTTCCTTGATGTTTTGTTGAATGGAAAAATAAATCTTCATTTCATTTTTGATGACCAAGAAGGATGCTCCCCCAACCCTGGCTGCTCCATCGCGGCGACCGCTCCGGCGCTTGCTGTTCTGCCACATCACAACCATACACATTGACAACATCATTCTCCTCCCTCCCAGAGCTTCATGGGAGCACATCCCACCAAAGGATGGGGTGGAGACACCCAAAGGGTTACCCACAAGCAGCCAGGATACTGGGGTGGCTCAGGCATTTGGGTGAAGCTGGTTAAAGGATACACAGCAGAGGCAGGTAGTGAGCTGGGGTGCTGAGCTTCCTGATGTGCAGAGCTCTACAGTACAGACATCTTACCACATAAATTTAACAATTATTATTGTGTTGCCCTTTTCCAAGAAAGGGTAAAGGAGATTTGTAGGAGCACTTAACACATGTAAATCCCCACCTCTTTAAAGCAAAGCAGTGTGTTAAATGAGTCCATAAATATCAGAAGTATTCTGTCCTTTTAGAAATCATACCTTTGCCTTGGATTTCTTTTTTTTTTTTCCTCCTTTCAATGCAATTAAACCTGTGCTGCCATATAGCACAACTCTTGGGAACCAGGCATTTAAACAGCTCCAAGCAGGTGTTTACTGAGAGAGAGAGAGAGAGACAAGGAGCTTCAGCAGGTTAAACCTAAGTTGAAGTCGAAGGCAAAAGGCAGCCTGCATCACACACAGGCCTCAGGCCATTGCTTTGCCAAAAGTAAGGCCAAATCTCCCACAACCCCCTCTGTAACCCACATGAGTTGACATTCTCTTCCTTCTTTTGAAGGCCTTTGATGGCAAGGATGGCATTTGCCAGATTGCCAGATTTCTCTCTCCTTTGTGGTCACCTGCATCCCACAGGCTGTCCTCTGGAGCATCCTTTGGGAGCGCCCTGGTGGCTCCAACCCATCAGCTGAGGTGGCTGCTTCCTGAGGAAGACAACAGCTCTTCCCAAGGCTCCCCAACCCCACGAGAAATCCTTGTGGGCCATTTCTATGCCTCACCCCAGTTTGTTTCTCTAGCTGCTCCTTGCAGAATTCCTTCATTGGGCTTAATCTGACCAAATAGTGCCTAATGTATCATTTCTATGCTATCATTCTTACACAAAGCCCCAGTTGGAAATTAACCAGCTTGGACAGTCCTTAAATCCCAGATTCTGGAATTAAAAATCCCTGCTCTCTTTGAGATTCCTGCTATAACCCTGCAGCATCACATCCCTGCCAACTGAACTGCACTTCCACCAGCAGGATGAATAAGGAGGAATGAAAATGCCATTTGGCACTTGGAATCACATCATTGTTTTTAAGAAACTTAACAGGAACATTAACTCCATTTCCCAGGGTTTTTTTTCCATCTGTTCCAGCTGATGTGCAAGACTGGTGCTCTAATAACAAGGCTAAAGCTCAGGAGCATGCCTCAAAACCAACCACTCTGCATCAGTCCTGCCTTGGGAGTGGGATCTGCTCACAGGACATGTGGCTTCAACATGCTCCTTGTTAAGTTCCACCTGGAAAGCTGAGGGCAAGGCCTCACCCTTGAAGGGAACAAATAAAGCCATCAATGAATGAGGGTTGTTAATGAGGCCAGGTGCTGCTCACTGGGTAATTACCCCATCTTAATCTAGATGAAAACCCCCCCTGGCTTTTTTTTTTAGTCCAGCTCCCTTCCCTTTCCCCCTTTGGCATGTTCAACTCTTGGCCAAACTGAGTAAATCCATAATACAATCCAGGAAAGAGTAAGTAGCAATGTGGGATTCTTCCCAGCCTTTGAGTACCAGTAAGGAGGAGGAACTTTCCTCCTTCTGAGGAACTTTCTCACAGCTTTTCTAACCCAAGCTGCAAACCAGGACAGCCAGCTTGGTGAAAAGTCAAGGGGAAAAAGGTCTCAACACTGCTGACAACAGGAGGAAGAATTACAGAAGGTTGGGTAAGTCTTGCTTGCTCCAAAGGCTGGGTTTTGGGGTGATGGCATAACTGTGGGTGAAGCTAGCGCTCTCCCAGACTCCTCTGAAAGGGAGGCAGCTGGGAATTGGTTCTATTTCCCTGTATTAGTTCCTTTAAGGATGTTGCTTCTGGAAAAAGTAGTTTCTTTGTTCATTTTACCTTGTATTATCAAGAGGAATTAATAAATCAGAGGTTTGCTCCCCTCCAGACCTGGTGGCAGCAGCACCTTGTGTTTGGAACTGGGTGAACACCTGACAGAACACAAAGTGCTGGGCAAATTAAAGCTGATCTCAAAGCATCCCTGTGCTTCTCTACCAAACATAAAAGGGCTGTGCTGAGAGACTGGCAGTGATTTCCCAGCTCCTTGTGCCTCTCAGACCTCCTCAGCCTGGGAGAACTCCTCAAACATTTAGGTTTAGTTGGCTCTATCCCTATCACGTTGCTCAACCTCACTGGTGTCCTTAGTGCTAATCATTAGCATACAATATGCATGCATGCAAATGGCCTTTCCTAGATCAAAGGTAAGCATTGGCTATTTATCAGCTGGCAGGTGATGAGTGCATCCCTTCTAGAGCTTTCTAGGATTTTCCTTAGGAAATGGGGAGCAGCAATTGTTTGCCCCAGTTGGAGGACTAAAAGCAAAGGGATGGGGTGACCCAGGAGGACTTAGTTCCTGTGCCACCAAGTTCCACACCACAGGGGTGACTGTGATTTATTCTGATCCCAGAAAAGCTCTTGGTTCTTGATATCAGAAGTTACCAAGGAACTCAGGGCCATCTCCTAGAAATTAGGTCAAGCCCTAAAATCTTGATAATGACTTGTTGGTGACTCAGCCCTGTGACTTGGTGAGGGTGGGAGGAAGTTTTCCAACCTGGCTCTGATCCTTCCTTCCCATGAAATCCCCTGGGGATGGAATAACCAGCTGCATCAACCCAAAATCCATGGGTTATCTCCAGGTCTTTCTCTTCTCCCTTAAACTATTTCACACATATAGAAAACCATAGGACCACCTCAGACAGGGACCAGCCACCCATGGGACTGTTGGAGGGGTGAGCTGGGTTATCTGCATCCATGCAAAGCAGGTAAGAGACACAACCCAAGCAGACCATCCTGTACCCAAACCCACAGCTTACCTCTCCAGCCCCAAAACCTGGTACCTTCAGCACCAGTTTCAGAAGGGATGGATGGTGGGATTTTACCCAGGCTTTAGCCTCTTCCTACAAAACAAGGAAGGAGTGGGAGTGGGAATGGCTTCCAGCACCAACACTCAGTGCTCAAGTTGTTTTTCCTAGGAATATAGATGACATTTGTTTTACATGGCAAGTAAACAGATGCATAAAGATGCATTATTTCATAAGCATAAACCCCACCCCCAAACCCACCCTGCTGCAAGTATATAGTGCTTTTAATTTGGTTTTATGATTACTTGTCATTAATTAGCATCAAAAGGAAATGATCAACAGAGCTGAAACCTGAAATGGGACCAGCAAAGGCAGGAATGATTTTGTTGGTTTCTCTTTAGATGAAGGTGGAAAAAAGAAATGATCCCTTTTTTTTTTTAAAATATTTTCATTTTTTAAATCTTTTTTTATCCTTTTTTTAATCCTTTTTCCACCCTTTTTTTTCTTTTATTTCCCTTTTTTCCCTTTTTTATCCCTTTTTATCCTTTTTTCTTTTTTTCCTTTTTTATTCTTTTTTTCCTTTTTCCTTTTTTCTTTTTTCCTTTTTTAATCCTTTTTTCCTTTTTTATCCTTTTTTTCCCATTTTTCTTTTTGCTTTCCTTTTTTTCTTTTTCCCTTTTTCTTTTTTCCTTATTTTATCCTTTTTTTCTTTCTCTTTTTCCTTTTTTCTTTTTTCCTTTATTTTTCTTTCCCTTTTTTCTTTTTTAAATCCTGTTTTTCCCGTTTTTCCTTTTTTTATCCTTTCTAAAAATCCTTTCTTAAATCCTTTTTTATCCTTCTTTCCCCTTTTATCCTTATTTTTTCCTTTTTTCCTTTTTAATCCTTTTTCAATTTTTTTACCTCTTTTATGCTTTTTCCACCTTTTTTTCCCTTTTTTCTTTTTTTCCTATTCTCCTTTTTTTCCCTTTTTTTCTTTTTTATCCTTTTTTCACCTTTTTTCTCTTTTTGCTTTCCATTTTTCTTTTTTCCTTTATTTTTTCTTTTATCCTTTTTGCTTTTTTTATCCTTTTTTCCCTTTTTTTCTCATTTTTTCTCCTTTTATATCCTTTTTTCTTTTTACCTTGTTTTTCCCCTTTTTTTGCTTTTTTTATCCTTTTTTTAATTCATTTTTAATCCTTTTTTATCCTTTTTCCCCCCTTTTTTCTTTTTTCTCCTTTTTCCCCCCTTTTTAATCCTTCTTTCCTTTTTTATCCATTTTTATCCTTTTTTCTTTTTTTCTCTTTTTTGTCCTTTTTTCTTTTTGTTCTTCTTTTCTTATCTTTTTTCTTATTCTTTTTTCCTTTTATATCTTTTTCCCCTTTTTCCCCCTTTTTATCCTTTTTCCTTTTTTATCCTTTTTTAAATTCTTTTTTTAATCCTTTTTTTCCCCTTTTTCCCCCTTTTTTATCCTTGTTTCCTTTTTCCCCCTTTTTATCCTGTTTTCCTTTTTCCCCCTTTTTTATCCTGTTTTCCTTTTTCCCCCTTTTTTATCCTGTTTTCCTTTTTCCCCCTTTTTTATCCTGTTTTCCTTTTTCCCCCTTTTTTATCCTGTTTTCCTTTTTCCCCCTTTTTTATCCTGTTTTCCTTTTTCCCCCTTTTTTATCCTTGTTTTCCTTTTTCCCCCTTTTTTATCCTTGTTTCCTTTTTCCCCCTTTTTTATCCTGTTTTCCTTTTTCCCCCTTTTTTATCCTGTTTTCCTTTTTCCCCCTTTTTTATCCTGTTTTCCTTTTTCCCCCTTTTTTTATCCTGTTTTCCTTTTTCCCCCTTTTTTTATCCTGTTTTCCCTTTTTCCCCCTTTTTTATCCTGTTTTCCTTTTTCCCCCTTTTTTATCCTGTTTTCCTTTTTCCCCCTTTTTTATCCTGTTTTCCTATCCTTTTCCCCCCTTTTTTCTCCTTTTTTCCATCCTTTCCCCTCTTTTTCTCCTTTTTTCCATCCTTTTCCCCCCTTTTTCTCCTTTTTTCCTATCCTTTTTCCCCCTTTTTTGTCCTTTTTTCCTTTCCTTTTTCCCCCTTTTGTGTCCTTTTTTCCTTTCCTTTTTCCCCCTTTTTTGTCCTTTTTTCCTATCCTTTTTCCCTCCCTTTTTTGTCCTTTTTTCCTTTCCTTTTTCCCCCTTTTTTGTCCTTTTTTTCCTATCCTTTTTCCCCCTTTTTTGTCCTTTTTTTCCTATCCTTTTTCCCCCTTTTTTGTCCTTTTTTCCTTTCCTTTTTCCCCCTTTTTTGTCCTTTTTTCCTATCCTTTTTCCCCCTTTTTTGTCCTTTTTTCCTATCCTTTTTCGTCCTTTTTTCCTATCCTTTTTCCCCCTTTTTTATCCTTTTTTTCCTATCCTTTCCCCCCCTTTTTTATCCTTTATTTCCATCCTTTTCCCCCCTTTTTTATCCTTTTTTTGCATCCTTTTTTCCCCCTTTTTTATCCTTTTTTGCATCCTTTTTTCCCCCTTTTTATCCTGTTTTTCCATCCTTTTTCCCCCTTTTTTATCCATTTTTTCCATCCTATTTCCCCCTTTTTTATCCTTTTCTCCATCCTTTTTTCCCCCTTTTATCCTTTTCCTCCATCCTTTTTTCCCCCTTTTTAATCTTTTTTATCCTTTTTTATCCTTTTTTCCCCCTTTTTAATCTTTTTTTATCCTTTTTTCTCCTTTTCCCCCCTCTTTTCTCCTTTTTTTCCTCCTTTTCCCCCCCTCTTTTCTCCTTTTTTTTCTCCTTTTTTCCCCCTTTTCTCCCTTTTTTTCTCCTCCTTTTTTCCCTTTTTTTTTTCTCCTTTTTTCTCCTTTTCCCCCCATCTTTTCTCCTTTTTTATCCTTTTTCCCCCCCTCTTTTCTCCTTTTTTCCCTTTCATTATCCTCAATCTCTCAGACTCCTAGACTGGGTTGGAAGGGCCCCCAAGGATCATATTGCTCCAACCCCCGCTGCCGCAGTCAAGGCCACCAACCTGTAGCAGGACAAGGAGCTGGGGAGCATGCACACCTTAAGGGTGGGGCCCAGCATGGCCCCAACACCTTCAGACACTTACCAGCATCCCTAAAGTCACTATTTGGGCCCAGCATTTGAAATGCTGATTAGTTTTCCCCTTGTACATCCACCTATTTCTCCTCTGGGCTGTCAGAAGGTGATGGAGATACCTCCAATGTTGCGCAACAGACTAGTGTGACCCCTTGTGTCTCCTAGGAGCTTCCCAAAAGTCCTCCCCTTCCCATGGGAAATGCCACCACCTCAGGTAAGGAACAGCTTTCCTAGTTCTACCCCCCCCCCCCCCCCCCCCCCCAAATCTCCCTTCCTAGGAGTGCACCTCCAACGTTTCCCATTCTGGAACCTTCCTGCAAGGCACATAGAAGCTTCTACTCCCCTTTCAAATCGGAGCAGCAGCGCTTGAGAAGCTCTTATAAAAACACCACTTGAACTGTTCAATGCCAAATGGAGAGCTCATGAGTTATTAATGAAGCAACATATTTGCTCCTAATTGATGCTTGTTGATTTGTTTCCCATCGCTGTATGAAATATGAACCCGGCGTTTCTACTCGCCCCCCAGGTTGCAGGCATTCGCTGGGTGATTTGCATATTCATGAACCCTCATAAATGTTTAAGGAGACAGCACACACAAAGCATGGGAGCTGTCAACCAGCCAGTAAAAAGGCATATTTACAGTGTTAATAAGGAGCAGAGATTTTAGGATTAACCAGCAAGGAAGAAATACACTGCAGGTTTGCCTGTTGCAAGCAGCTATGGGAGCTTTTTCCCCCTCCTCCCTCTTTGTACTTCCAAGCTCCATGTACAGTTCTCCAGGGAGCAGCTCCTCATGCAGCTGAGGTGGTTTCCTGGGTCTGCCAGGGCTTTAGGGTGTCACAGCTCCACCTTGTCCCACAGCTGCTGGGCTGGAAGGCAGGGATCTGCTTGGGATGGGATGGGATGGGATGGGATGGCTCCGTCCTTGCTGGCTCTGCAGCGTGGGGGTAGAGGTGTCGCGGCTGCAGGGCTGCACCTGTGGGAGCAGCATCCATGGGGAGCAGCATCTATGGGGCCCAGCACCCATGGGGGAGCAGCATCTATGGGGCCCAGCACCCATGGGGGAGCAGCATCTATGGGGCCCAGCACCCATGGAGGGGAAGCACCCATGTGGAGGAAGCATCTATGGGGTTCCAGCACCCATGTGGAGGAAGCATCTATGGGGCCCAGCAGCCATGGGGAGGAAGCATCTATGGGGCCCAGCAGCCATGGGGAGGAAGCAGCCATGGGGAGGAAGCAGCCAGGCAGCACAGCACCCATGGGGGAGCAGCATCTATGGAGCCCAGCACCCATGGGGAGGAAGCACCCATGGGGCTCAGCACCCCATGTGGAGAAGCAGCCATGGGGAGCAGCATCTATGGGGCCCAGCAGCCATGGAGGGGAAGCAGCCATGGGGAGCAGCATCTATGGGGCCCAGCAGCCATGGAGGGGAAGCAAGCCATGGGGAGCAGCATCTGTGGGGCCCAGCAGCCATGGGGAGGAAGCAGCCATGGGGGAGCAGCATCTATGGGGCCCAGCACCTATGGAGAGGCAGCAGCCATGGGGAGCAGCATCTATGGAGCCCAGCACCCATGTGGAGGAAGCAGCCATGGGGAGCAGCATCTATGGGGCCCCAGCAGCCATGGGGAGGAAGCAGCCATGGGGAGCAGTGCCTATGGGGCCCAGCACCCATGGAGAGTAAGCAGCCATGTGGAGCAGTGCTTAAAAGGGCCCAGCACCCATGGAGAGGGGAGCAGCAGCCCATGGAGAGGGAGCGCCCATGGGGAGGAAGCACCCATGTGGAGCAGCGCCCATGGGGAGGAAGCAGCCATGGGGAGCAGCACCCATGGAGAGGAAGCAGCCAGGGGCAGCAGCACCCATGGAGAGGAAGCAAGCCAGGGGCAGCAGCACCCATGGAGAGGAAGCAGCCATGGGGAGCAGCACCCATGGGGAGGAAGCAGCCATGGGGAGGAAGCAGCCATGGGGAGCAGCACCCATGGAGAGGAAGCACCGCCTATGGGGAGCAGCACCCATGGGGAGGAAGCAGCCATGGGGGAGCAGCACCTACAGGGAGCAATTCCCATGGGGAGCAGCACCCATGGGGAGGAAGCAGCCATGAGGAGGTCCTCCCAGGACCCCCCTGGTTTGCCCCATCTCTGAAGAGCTGACCTTGTCACGGTGGCCACACGTGGCTAGGTACAGATAGGTGGGTGCATGAAACCCACCTGCCTGGCCTGGTGTGGTGGTTTTGGCCCTGGTCAGAGGCCAAATACCCCCCAAGCCACTTGCTCACCCACCCCCCCTTTCAGGAGGAAAATAGATCTTGGGAGGCTTAGGACTTGAGCTAAGGCCAGAGGGATCCCTCTCTAATTAGTGCAATGAGTAAAACAGTCTCAGCCCAGAATCAAGGAGAGCAAAGTGCTTTATTACTCCAACTAATCCACTTGGTGAACTGGAATGAGGTAAGAAGCAGCCAGGTCTTAAAACACCTTCCCCCCCCCCCCCCCACCCCTCCCCTTCTCAGCACACTTAAACCTCATCATGATTTTACTCCCTTCTCCCCCCTCCTCCCCATGGCAGGGAATGGGCAGTGGGGTTCTGGTGATCCCTCCCAAGCTGCTTTTCCTCCCCAGGGCTCAACGCTTCTCCTTCTTCCCCCCCCCCCCCCACTTCACCTCTTCCCACTCTTGACTTCAATCATCAATTCACTCCCTTCTTCCCCCCCCCCCCCCCCCCCCATGGCAGCACAGGGTGGGGGCAGGGAATGGGGAATGGGGGGTTTGCAGTCTGTTCCTCCTGAGTTGGCTTCCAGCTCAGCTTGGGGGGGGGAAGGCATTCCACAGCCCCCCATCCTTCCCCTGCAGCACTGTGGGGTCCCACCCATGCAAGAGTCCATGTCCATGATCTCCAGTGTGAGTCTTCTCTGTTGGGGAGCCATCTCCTCCCCACAGGCCTCTCAGCAGGGCTCCTCTCCATAGGGTGCTGACCATTTGGGCCCAGACCCCCTGGCCTGGTCCTTCTCCAGCGTGAGTCCTCTCCACTGGGGAGCCATCTCCTCCCCACAGGCCTCTCAGCAGGACTCCCCTCCATCGGGGAGCCATCTCCTCCCCACAGGCCTCTCAGCAGCAGGACTCCCCTCCATTGGGGAGCCATCTCTTCCCCACAGGCCTCTCAGCAGCAGGACTCCCCTCCATTGGGGAGCCATCTCCTCCCCACAGGCCTCTGAGCAGGCCTGTCCCTCCATTGGGGAGCCATCTCCTCCCCACAGGCCTGTCCCTCCATTGGGAAGCCATCTCCTCCCCACAGGCCTCTCAGCAGGACTCCCCTCCATTGGGGAGCCATCTCCTCCCCACAGGCCCTCTCAGCAGCAGGATTCCCCCTCCATTGGGGAGCCATCTCCTCCCCCACAGGCCTGTCCCTCCATTGGGGAGCCATCTCCTCCCCCACAGGCCTCTGAGCAGCAGGACTCCCCTCCATTGGGGAGCCATCTCCTCCCCAGGCCTGTCCCTCCATTGGGGAGCCATCTCCTCCCCACAGGCCTCTGAGCAGCAGGACTCCCCTCCATTGGGAGAGCCATCTCCTCCCCCACAGGCCTCTGAGCAGGGCTCCCCTCCATTGGGGAGCCATCTCCTCCCCACAGGCCTCTCCCTCCATCGGGGAGCCATCTCCTCCCCACAGGCCTCTCAGCAGGGCTGTCCCTCCATTGGGGAGCCATCTCCCTCCCCACAGGCCTCTGAGCAGCAGGATTCCACTCCATTGGGGAGCCATCTCCTCCCCACAGGCCTGTCCCCTCCATTGGGGAGCCATCTCCTCCCCACAGGCCCTGTCCCTCCATTGGGGAGCCATCTCCTCCCCACAGGCCTCCTCAGCAGCAGGGACTCCCCTCCATTGGGGAGCCATCTCCTCCCCACAGGCCCTCTCAGCAGCAGGATTCCCCTCCATTGGGGAGCCATCTCCTCCCCCACAGGCCTGTCCCTCCATCGGGGAGCCATCTCCTCCCCACAGGCCTCTCAGCAGGACTGTTCCTCCATCGGGGAGCCATCTCCTCCCCACAGGCCTCTCCCTCCATTGGGGAGCCATCTCCTCCCACACAGGCCTTCTCAGCAGGACTGTTCCCTCCATCGGGGAGCCATCTCCTCCCCACAGGCCCTCTCCCTCCATTGGGGAGCCATCTCCTCCCCACAGGCCTCTCAGCAGGGCTGTCCCTCCATCGGGGAGCCATCTCCCTCGCCACAGGCCTCTCAGCAGCAGGACTCCCCTCCATTGGGGAGCCATCTCCTCCCCACAGGCCTCTCAGCAGGGACTGTTCCTCCATTGGGGAGCCATCTCCTCCCCAAAGGCCTCTCAGCAGGACTCCCCTCCATTGGGGGAGCCATGTCCTCTCCCACAGGCCTCTGAGCAGGACTCTTCTCCATAGGGTGCCTGACATTTGGGTCCAGACCCCCCTGGCCTGGTCCCTACAAAGTCCCAAGTCCCCCCAGCAAACCTGCTGAGGCTTGGATCAATCCCTTCCCAGGGTATAGATGTTCTCTGCTCCCTGTCCTCATCCATGGGCTTTGAGGGGAGCCCCTTTTCCCCATGCTCTTCAGTGGCAGGGGGTCCCCTCTGCCATACCCCTCCCCTCCAGCTTGCCAAGCAAAGCTTTCCATGCCCTTGAGGAAATAATAAAACCCAGAAGGAAAATAGGATTCATCTTCTAGAAACTCTGGAAACTTGAGGCAGCATCTTTGCTGACCCATCTAAAAACCTGGAAGGTGCTATTGCTAGCAGGGAAAGCATCCTTGGTGTTGTTCTTGTTGCCAAGGGTTTGCTTTTGAGCCTAAAAATGCTAAGCTAGTTTTATTAAAGAATATTTTCCTGTCTAGTAGCTTCTTTGAAAGCAGGACAGTGATTCATTGGCAAGAGAATCCAAGTTACTTTTCTGCTTACTGGATTCTTTTCCCCCTTCCACAGAGCATAAATCAGATTTTAGGGGGGGAAATACGCATCCTTCCTTTGTGTGGCCTCATGTTTTTAATAGCATAGGCAGGTTGGGTAGTTTAATCTCTGGTACTTGATAAGAAATGCTTTTTTTTATTGATTATTTTATTTTTTTTTCTTGTGTTCTGCCACCAATTGAATCAAGTGTGTAGAAGGGAAGGAGGAAAACAAGGCTCAGCATGTTGAGAAAACCATTGATGGGCAGCACTTTAAGCAGCAGCTCCTCAGGAGCACTGGGAAAAGAAGGAAAACCCCATGGTTCTGGTATTCTTTCTTCTTCAAGCCTCCAGGACTGGGATAATTCTTTGGGAAGGCCAAAAATATACTGGAGGAGAGGATTTCTTGAGGGAAGGAGGGGGGAAAAAATGCTTAAAAAGGAAAAATAGAAAGAGGGGAATGAAAGATTTGGGTTGGAAGCTGAAAGATGGGTTTGTGCTTTACTCACCCACTGTGGTATTGCTTGCTGGGGAGAGGTTAAGGGTTCTCTCTCCTCACACCAGGAACTGGGCATACTGGGAAGTGTTGTGAGCAACCCATATGGGGCTGAGCTTTGGATAGCTCATTGTGGACACTTCCAGCTCCTGGAAGGGAGCAGGATTAGCACAGCCTGGCTTGCCCTGGAGCAGGAAATGTTCTTCCAGAGTACCTCCAGCACTGGTGTGCAGGGCCCTGTGGAGCCTTACTGGTGCTGAGGGTCCTTCCAGTGGCAGAACCATGCAGCTAAGCTTCATCCCCACCATCCTGCCTGCAAACTCCTCTGCCCCAAGCTGCCTTGGTAGGAGATATAACCAGCAGTTTCCTTCCCCATGCTGCTCTCCTCAGCCTCCAGCCTGACTCTGTGGCCCCAAGGGATCAACCTGAAGTGGCAGCAGCACAGAAGACACAGGTTTGATGCTGTTCTTTCCCTGAGGGGTGTGTGTCCCCCCACACACACACTGTAGATGACCTATTGGGGTGATTTAATGTGGAGCTGCTGGAGTCCCCAACAGGCTTGAGAGGAGCTGATTTCTTTGGAGGGGGGGGGTGGTGTGGGGGGGTGTTAGAACTCTGAGCTGCTCCATTAAGGAGCAAACAAAATTCCAGGTGGCTGGAGCAAGCTCACCTTGACTCTGGGCTCTCACAACACCTGCTTGATGAGGGACAAAATGCTGTGTCCTTATCACCCAGCTCCTAGTGGAGCCTGAAATGATGGGTACCCCCTGATTCCTGCCTAACACAGTCACACTGCAGCTCATTTCACACACACCCCACCCCAAAATAACCTAACCAAACCCCCCCCTCTTCTTTTTTTCCTGCTGCTTTGGCTGTAAAATGTGTTCCTCCTCTAGGTAATGTGCTGCTTATTACCCAATTACCTGAAGTGCTTTACAATGCATTAATTGCTGCTTGATTTAAACATTTCCCAGGGAGGAACTGAGCTGTATCATTGGGACAAATCCCAAGTCAATCCTCTGCTTAGGAAGGAGAGGAACTGAAGAAGCTGGAGATGGTTTCATGAAGGGAACCAGAGCATTGGGAAGGCAGATCCCAAGCTGATGCCAGTCTCACTCTGGTGATGCAGAGGTTGGGGGGGAGAGGCAGGGGGTGGAACTGATCCTCCTTCAGGCCTTCCTTTGGCACTCCAAATATTAATCCTCAAGACATCCCAGGGGGGATTAAGCTTCCTTGCCTCACCAGGGAAGGTTCTGCCCTCACTCAGAGCCCTAGGGGTGGGTGGTGTTTAGGGGATGGGTGGGGTTTCCAGGCTGCCACAGCTGCTGAGCATCCCAGGGAGAAAGTTCCAGGTTCCACCTGTGTCTTGTTTTGCTACAGGTTTGGTGCCTCCTACATAAAGGACCCTCTGGGTGCAGGAGGAGTTTGGAAGTGAGAGGAGCAGTGGCCCTTTGGGTGCAGGAGGAGGAGAGAAGGAAGAGGAGATGAGAAGGAAGAGGAGCAGTGACCCTTTGGGTGCAGGAGGAGCTGAGAAGGAGCAGTGACCCTTTGGGTGCAGGAGGAGGTAAGAGGGAGCAGTGACCCTTTGGGTGCAGGAGGAGGTGAGGGGGAAGAGGAGTAGTGGCTCTTTGGGTGCAGGATGGGGGGAGAAGGGGCAGTGACCCTTTGGGTGCAGGAGGAGGTGAGGGGGAAGAGGAGTAGTGGCTCTTTGGGTGCAAGAGGAGGGGAGAAAGAGCAGTTGCTCTTTGGGTGCAGGAGGAGGTGAGGGGGGAGAGGAGCAGTGACCCTTTGGGTGCAGGAGGAGCTGAGAAGGAGCAGTGACCCTTTGGGTGCAGGAGGAGCTGAGAAGGAGCAGTGACCCTTTGGGTGCAGGAGGAGGTGAGGGGGAAGAGGAGTAGTGGCTCTTTGGGTGCAGGATGGGGGGAGAAGGAGCAGTGACCCTTTGGGTGCGGGAGGAGGTGAGGGGGAAGAGGAGTAGTGGCTCTTTGGGTGCAGGAGGGGGGGAGAAAGAGCAGTTGCTCTTTGGGTGCAGGAGGAGGTGAGGGGGGAGAGGAGCAGTGACCCTTTGGGTGCAGGAGGAGCTGAGAAGGAGCAGTGACCCTTTGGGTGCAGGAGGAGGGGAGAAGGAGCAGTGGCCTTTTGGGTGCAGGAGGAGCTGAGAAGGAGCAGTGACCCTATGGGTGCAGGAGGAGGTGAGGGGGAAGAGAAGTAGTGGCTCTTTGGGTGCAGGAGGGGGGAGAGGAGCAGTGACCCTTTGGGTGCAGGAGGAGGTGGGAAGGAGCAGTGACCCTTTGGGTGCAGGAGGAGGGGAGAAGGAAGAGAAGCAGAGGCCCTTTGGGTGCAGGAGGAGGTGAGGGGGAAGAGGAGTAGTGGCTCTTTGGGTGCAGGAGGAGGGGAGGAGGAGCAGTGGCCCTTTGGGTGCAGGAGGAGGTGAGGGGGAAGAGGAGTAGTGGCTCTTTGGGTGCAGGAGGAGGGGAGGAGGAGCAGTGACCCTTTGGGTGCAGGAGGGGGGGAGAAAGAGCAGTGACCCTTTGGGTGCAGGAGGAGGTGAGGGGGGAGAGGAGCAGTGACCCTTTGGGTGCAGGAGGAGCTGAGAAGGAGCAGTGACCCTTTGGGTGCAGGAGGAGCTGAGAAGGAGCAGTGACCCTTTGGGTGCAGGAGGAGGTGAGGGGGAAGAGGAGCAGTGACCCTTTGGGTGCAGGAGGGGGGGAGAAGGAGCAGTGACCCTTTGGGTGCAGGAGGAGGTGAGGGGGAAGAGGAGTAGTGGCTCTTTGGGTGCAGGAGGGGGGGAGAAAGAGCAGTGACCCTTTGGGTGCAGGAGGAGGTGAGGGGGAAGAGGAGCAGTGGCTCTTTGGGTGCAGGAGGAGCTGAGAAGGAGCAGTGACCCTTTGGGTGCAGGAGGGGGGGAGAAAGAGCAGTTGCTCTTTGGGTGCAGGAGGAGGGGAGGAGGAGCAGTGACCCTTTGGGTGAAGTGGGGGGGGAAGGGGGTGAATTGTGGGGGGGCAAAAGGATGAAGTGGGAGGGAAAGAGGGTCAAGTAGTGGGTGAAGTGGGGGGGGGAAAGGGGGTGAAGTGGGGGGGGGAAAGGGGGTGAAGTGGGGGGGGAAAGGGGGTGAAGTGGGGGGGGGGAAGGGGGTGAAGGAGGGGAAGGGGGTAAGGTAGGGGGAGAAAGGAGGAGGGGGTGAAGTGGGGGTAAGGGGGTGAAGAGTGGGGGGGGGAAGGGGGTGAGGAGGGAGGAGAAAGGAGGGGGGGGAAGGGGGTGAAGTGGGGGGGTGAAGGAGGGGAGGAAAGGGGGGGAGGGGAAGTGTGGAGGGGAAGGGGGTGAATTGGGGGGGCAAAGGGATGAAGTGGGAGGGAAAGAGGGTAAAGTAGGGGGGGGAAAGAGGAGGGGAAGTGGGGGTAAGGGGGTGAAGTGGGAGGGGAAGGGGGTAAAGTAGGGGAGAAAGGGGGGGGAAGGGGGTGAAGAGGGAGGAGAAAGGAGGGGGTTGAAGTGAGGGGGGAAAGGAGGTGAAGTGGGGGGGGAAGAGGGGGGGTGAAGTGGGGGGGAAAGGGGGTGAAGAGGGGAAGAGGGTAAAGTAGGGGGACAAAGGAGGGGAGGGGAAGGGGTTGAAGTGAGGGGAGGGGGTTGAAGTGAGGGGGGGGTGAAGTTGGGGGGGTGAAGGAGACACCCAGCCTTCAGCCCTGCCCAGCACGGGGACACCCCCAGAGTGGCACTGAGCAGCTGCTGCTGGGGGGGAGGGGATGGGAATGGGAATGGGAAGTAAAGTGCAGGACGCTGGGAAGGGGGGGCAGGGGGGGAAGGGGGGGGGGTGGTGAAGAGTGGGGGGGGCAAGGAGGGGGTGAAGGGGGGACAAAGAGTGGGGGGGCAAAGAGGGGGGCTAAGCATGGGGGGCCGGGGGGGTGAAGAGTAGGGGGGCAATGGGGGAGTGAAGAGTAGGTGGGGGCAAGAGGGGTGGGGGGTGAAGAGTGGGGGGGGCAAGGAGGAGGTGAAGGGGGGTGCAAGGGGGGGTGAAGAGTGGGGGGCTAAGGGGCAGGCAAAGAGTGGGGGGGCAAGGGGGGGTGAAGGGGGGGTGAAGAGTAGGGGGAGGCAAGAGGGGGCGAAGAGTAGGGGGGCAAAGAGTGGGCGGGTGGTGAGGGGGCAAGGGGAGCGAAGGGGGGGGGTGAAGAGTGGGGGGGGCAAGGGGCAGGCGAAGAGTGGGGGGGTGAAGGGGGGACAAAGAGTTGGGGGGCAAAGAGGGGGGCTAAGCATGGGGGGCCGGGGGGGGGTGAAGAGTAGGGGGGCAACAGGGTGAAGAGTGGGGGGGGTGAAGAGTAGATGGGGGCAAGAGGGGGTGAGGGGGGGTGAAGAGTCGGGGGTGCAAGGGGGGTGAAGAGTGAGGTGCGAAGAGTGGGGGGCAAGGGGGTGCTAAGAGTGGGGGGGAGCTAAGGGGGCAAGGGGGGGTGAAGAGTAGGTGGGGGAAGAGGGGTGAAGGGGGGGCGAAGAGTGGGGGGGCAAGGGGGGGTGAAGAGTTGGGGGGCAAGAGGGGGGCAAAGAGGGGGGGGCAAGGGGGGTCGAAGGGTGGGGGGGTGAAGGGTGGGGGGGCAAGGGGGGTCGAAGGGTGGGGGGGGTAAAGGGGGGGGTGAAGAGTAGGGGGACGGCGGGGGGGGGTGGATGAAGGGGTGGCAAGGGCAGTGAAGAGTGGGGGGGGTAAAGAGTGGGGGGCAAAGGGGGGGCAAACTGGGACAAAGAGTGGGTGGGCAAGGGGGGATGAGGAGTGGGGGGGACAAAGTGGGGGGGCAAAGGGGGTTCTAAGTGTGGGGGGTAAGGGGTGGTGAAGAGTAGGGGGAGGCAATGGGGGTGAAGAGTGGGTGGCAAAGAGGGGGTCAAGGGGGGGTGAAGAGTGGGGGGGTGGTGGGGGTAAAGAGTGGGGGGGTGAAGGGGGGGACAAGGGGGTGTGTGAAGAGTGGGGGGGCAAGGAGGGGGTGAAGGGGGGACAAAGAGTGGGGGGGCAAAGAGGGGGGCTAAGCATGGGGGGCCAGGGGGGTGAAGAGTAGGGGGGCAATGGGGTGAAGAGTGGGGGGGCAATGGGGTGAAGAGTGGGGGGGGCAAGGGGGAGTGAAGAGTAGGTGGGGGCAAGAGGGGCGGGGGGGGCGAAGAGTGGGGGGGGCAAAGAGTGGGGGGGGCAAGGGGGGGCGAAGAGTGGGAGGGTGTAAGGGGGGGTGAAGGGAGGGCAAGGGCGATGAAGAGTGGCGGGGGTGAAGAGTAGGGGGGGTGAAGAGTAGGGGGTCGGCGGGGGTGAAGAGTGGGGGGGCAAGGGGGGATGAAGAGTGGGGGGTCAAGGGGGGGTGCTAAGCGTGGTGGGCTGGGGGGGTGAAGAGTAGGGGGGCATAGGGGAGTGAAGAGTAGGGGGGCGAAGAGGGGGGCAAGGGGGGGTGAAGAGTGGGGGGGTGGTGGGGGTAAAGACTGGGGGGGTGAAGGGGGGGCAAGGGTGGTGAAGAGTGGGGGGGTAAGGGGGGGGTGAACAGTGGGGGGGCAAGGGGCAGGTGAAGGGGGGCAAAGGGTAGGGGGGCAAGGGGAGGCGAAGAGTGGGGGAGGCAAAGAGGGGGGGCGAAGAGTAGGGGGGGCAAAGAGTGGGGGGGCAAGGGGCGGGTAGAGTGGGGGGGACGGCAAGGGGGGGGGGTGAAGAGTAGGGGGGTCAAGTGGGGATGAAGAGTGGGGGGGGACAAAGTGGGGGGACAACGGGGGGTGAAGAGTGGTGGGGGCAAGAGGGTCGAAGTGTGGAGGGCCGGGGGGGTGGAGAGTAGGGGGCAATGGGGTGAAGAGTGGGGGGGTGAAGAGTAGGGGGCAATGGGGGGGTAAAGAGTAGAGGGGGGCAAGGGGTGAAGAGTTGGGGGGCAAGGGGGAGGAAGGGGGGGCGAAGAGTTGGGGGGGGTGAAGAGTGGGGGGGGGGCAACGGGGGTTGAAGAGTGGGGGGGGGGCAACGGGGGGTGAAGTGGGGGGTCAAGGGGCAGGTGAAGAGTGGGGGGGCAAGGGGGGTCTAAGCATGGCGGGGTAAGGGGGGGTGAAGAGTGGGGGGGTGGGGCTAAAGAGTGGGGGGAGCAAGGGGGGTGAAGAGTGGTGGGCAAGGGGGGTGAAGAGTAGGGGAGGGTGAAGAGTAGGGGGGGCAAGGGAGGGGCAAGGGGGCATGAAGAGTGGGTGGGCAAGGGGGGTGAAGAGTGAAGGGGGGCAAGGGGGGATGAAGGGGGGGTGGAGAGTAGGGGGAGGCGGGGGGGTGAAGAGTGGGGGGGACAACGGGAGGTGAAGAGTTGGGGGGTCAAGCGGGGAGCAAGGGGAGGTGAAGAGTTGGGAGGGTGCAAGGGGGGTGAAGAGTGGGGAGGCAAAGGGGGGGCTAAGCGTTGGTAAGGGGGGGTGAAGAATGGGGTGCAAAGAGTGGGGGGCAAGGGGGTGCTAAGAGTGGGGGGGAGCTAAGGGGGCAAGGGGGGTGAAGAGTGGGGGGGCAAGAGGGGTGAAGAGTGGGGGGCAAAGGGGAGTGAAGAGTGGGGGGGCAAAGAGTGAGGGGGAAAGGGGGGCAAGAGGGGGGCGAAGAGTGTGGGGAAGGCAAGGGGGGGCGGGTGAAGGGAGGGCAAGGGCAGTGAAGAGTGGGGGGGGCAAAAAGTGGGGGGTCAAGGGGGGGGCAAAGTGGGACGAAGAGTGGGGGGGCTAAGCATGGGGGGTCAAGGGGGAGGAAGGGGGGGTGAAGAGTGAGGAGGCAAGGGGAGTGAAGGGGGGGGCAAGGAAGGGCGAAGAGTGGGGGGTCAAAGGGGGGGCCTTCAGCCCTGCCCAGCACGGGGACACCCCCAGAGTGGCACTGAGCAGCTGCTGCTGGGGGGGAGGGGATGGGAATGGGAATGGGAAGTAAAGTGCAGGACGCTGGGAAGGGGGGGAAGGGGGTGAAGGGGGGGGCAAGGGGGTGTGTGAAGAGTGGGGGGGCAAGGAGGGGGTGAAGGGGGGGACCAAGAGTGGGGGGGCAAAGAGGGGGGCTAAGCATGGGGGGCCGGGGGGGTGTAGAGTAGGGGGGCAACGGGGTGAAGAGTGGGGGGGGCAAGGGGGGGTGCTAAGCGTGGTGGGCTGGGGGGGTGAAGAGTAGGGGGAGGCAAGGGGGGGCAAAGAGTGGGGGGGGCAAGGGGGGATGAAGGGGGGGTGAAGGGTGGGGGGGGTGAAGAGTAGGGGATGGCAAGGGGAGGGTGGATGAAGGGGGGGCAAGGGCAGTGAGGAGTGGGGTGGCAAAGAGTGGGGGGGCAAGGGGGGGGCAAACTGGGACAAAGAGTGGGTGGGCAAGGGGGGATGAGGAGTGGGGGGGACAAAGTGGGGGGGCAAAGGGGGTTCTAAGCGTAGGGGGTAAGGGGGGGTGAAGAGTAGGGGGAGGCAATGGGTGTGAAGAGTGGGTGGCGAAGAGGGGGGCAAGGGGGGGTGAAGAGTGGGGGTGTAAGGGGGGGTGAACAGTGGTGGGGCAAGGGGCAGGTGAAGGGGGGGCAAAGAGTAGGAGGGCAAGGGGGGGCGAAGGGGGGGAGGCAAAGAGGGGGGGCAAAGAGTGGGGGGGCAAGGAGGGGTGAAGAGTGGGGGGGCGAAGGGTGGGCAGGTGAAGAGTGGGGGTGCAAAGAGGGGGGGTGAAGAGTGGGGGGGCAAGGGGCGGGTAAAGAGTGGGGGGACGGCAAGGGGGGGGTGAAGAGTAGGGGGGTCAAGTGGGGATGAAGAGTGGGGGGGGACAAAGTGGGGGGACAAGGGGGGGGTGAAGAGTGGTGGGGGCAAGAGGGTCGAAGAGTGGAGGGCCGGGGGGGTGGAGAGTAGGGGGCAATGGGGTGAAGAGTGGGGGGGGTGAAGAGTAGGGGGCAATGGGGGGGTGAAGAGTAGAGGGGGGCAAGGGGTGAGGAGTTGGGGGGCAAGGGGGAGGAAGGGGGGGCGAAGAGTGGGGGGGGGTGAAGAGTGGGGGGGGGCAACGGGGGGTGAAGTGGGGGGTCAAGGGGCAGGTGAAGAGTGGGGGGGCAAGGGGGGTCTAAGCATGGGGGGGGTAAGGGGGGGTGAAGAGTGGGGGGGTGGGGCTAAAGAGTGGGGGGAGCAAGGGGGGTGAAGAGTGGTGGGCAAGGGGGGTGAAGAGTAGGGGAGGGTGAAGAGTAGGGGGGGCAAGGGAGGGGCAAGGGGGCATGAAGAGGGGGTGGGCAAGGGGGGGTGAAGAGTGGGCAGGTGAAGAATGAGCGGGCAAGGGGGGTGAAGGGGGGGCAAGGGGGGTGAAGGGGGGGCAAGGAAGGGCGAAGAGTGGGGGGTCAAAGGGGGGGCCTTCAGCCCTGCCCAGCACGGGGACACCCCCAGAGTGGCACTGAGCAGCTGCTGCTGGGGGGGAGGGGATGGGAATGGGAATGGGAAGTAAAGTGCAGGACGCTGGGAAGGGGGGGCAGGGGGGGAAGGGGGGGGGTGGTGAAGAGTGGGGGGGCAAGGAAGGGGTGAAGGGGGGGCAAAGAGTGGGGGGGCAAAGAGGGGGGCTAAGCATGGGGGGCCAGGGGGGGTGAAGAGTAGGGGGGCAATGGGGAGAAGAGTGGGGGGGTGAAAAGTATGGGGAGGCAAGGGGGATGAAGGGGGTTGAAGAGTAGGGGGAAGCAAGGGGGGGCAAAGAGTGGGGGGGCAAGGGGGAGTGAAGAGTGGGGGGGCATAGGGGGGTGCTAAGTGTGGTGGGCCAGGGGGGTGAAGAGTAGGGGGAGGCAAGGGGGGGGGCAAAGGGAGTGAAGAGTAGGGGGATGAAGAGTGAGGGGGCAAGAGGGGGGCAAAGAGTGGGGGGGTCAAGGGGGGACGAAGGGGGGGGTAAAGAGTGGGGGGTGAAGAGTAGGGGGACGGCAAGGGGGGGGTGGATGAAGGGGTGGCAAGGGCAGTGAAGAGTGGGGTGGAAAAGAGTCGGGGGGCAAGGGGGGGGCAAAGTGGGGCAAAGAGTGGGTGGGCAAGGGGGGATGAGGAGTGGGGGGACAAAGTGGGGTGACAAAGTGGGGGGGGCAAGGGAGGGTGAAGAGTCAGGGGGTGGCAAGGGGGAACGAAGAGTGGGGGGCAAGGGGGGGTGAAGAGTGGGGGGGTCAAGGGGGGATGAAGAGTGGGAGGGTGCAAGGGCGGGTGAAGGGGGGGCAAGGTGGGTGAAGAGTGGGGGGGTCAAGCAGGGGGAAGGGGTGGTGAAGAGTTGGGAGGGTGTAAGGGGGGATGGGGGGGGGAAGGGGGGTGAAGAGTGGGGGGGCAAGGGGGAGTGAAGAGTGAGGGGGGTGAAGAGTAAGGGGGGCAAGGGGGGATGAAGGGGGGGTGCTAAGAGTGGGGGGGCAAGGGGGGTGAAGAGTGGGGGGTGGCAAGGGGCGGGCGAAGAGTAGGGGAGGCAAGTGGGGGGTGAAGATTTGGGGGCAAAGGGGGGGCAAGGGGAAATGAAGAGTGGGGGGGCAAGGGGGAGTGAAGAGTGGGGGGGCTAAGCGTCGGGCGAAGAGTGGTGGCAAAGAGGGGGGCAAGGGGGGGCGAAGAGTGGGGGGGGGCTAAAGAGTGGGGGGAACAAGGGGGGTGAAGAGTGGTGGGCAAGGGGGGTGAAGAGTAGGGGTGGGTGAAGAGTGGAGGGCAAAGGGGGGGGGCAAGGTGGGGGGCTAAGCATGGGGGGCCGGGGGGGGGGGTGAAGAGTAGGGGGACAACGGGGTGAAGAGTGGGGGGGTGAAGAGTAGGGGGAGGCAAGGGGGGGTGAAGAGTGGGGGGGCAAGAGGGGGGCAAAGAGTGGGGGGGGGCAAGGGGGGTCGAAGGGTGGGGGGGGTGAAGAGTAGGGGGACAACGGGGGGGGTGGATGAAGGGGTGGCAAGGGCAGTGAAGAGTGGGGTGCCAAAGAGTGGGGGGGCAAAGGGGGGGCAAAGTGGGACAAAGAGTGGGTGGGCAAGGGGGGATGAGGAGTGGGGGTGACAAAGTGGGGGGGCAAGGGAGGGTGAAGAGTCAGGGGGTGGCAAGGGGGAACGAAGAGTGGGGGGGCAAAGGGGGGGTGCTAAGTGTGGGGGGTAAGGGGTGGTGAAGAGTAGGGGGAGGCAAGGGGGGGGTGAAGAGTGGGGGGGTGGTGGGGGGGCAAGGGTGGTGAACAGTGGGGGGGTAAGGGGGGGGTGAACAGTGGGGGGGCAAGGGGCAGGTGAAGGGGGGGCAAAGAGTAGGGGGGCAAGGGGGGGAAGAGTGGGGGAGGCAAAGAGGGGGGGCGAAGAGTAGGGGGGGCAAGGGGGGTAAGAGTGGGGGCAAAGAGTGGGGGGGCAAGGGGCGGGTGAAGAGTGGGGGGACAAGGGGGGTGAAGAGTGGGGGGACAAGGGAGCATGAAGAGTGGGTGTGCAAGGGGGGGGCAAAGAGTGGGGGCTAAGCGTGGGGGGGCAAGGGGGAGTGAAGAGTGAGGGGGGTGAAGAGTAAGGGGGGCAAGGGGGGATGAAGGGGGGGGTGCTAAGAGTGGGGGGGCAAGGGGGGGTGAAGAGTGGGGGGAAGGCAAGGGGGGGCGGGTGAAGGGAGGGCAAGGGCAGTGAAGAGTGGGGGGGTGAAGAGTGGGGGGGGTGGCAAGGGGGGGCAGGCGAAGAGTAGGGGAGGCAAGGGGGGGTGAAGATTGGGGGGCAAAGGGGGGGCAAGGGGGGGTGAAGAGTGGGGGGCAAGGGGGAGGAAGGGGGGGTGAAGAGTGGGCAGGTGAAGAGTGAGGGGGCAAGGGGAGCGAAGGGGGGGGCAAGGAAGGGCGAAGAGTGGGGGGTCAAAGGGGGGGCCTTGAGCCCTGCCCAGCACGGGGACACCCCCAGAGTGGCACTGAGCAGCTGCTGCTGGGGGGGAGGGGATGGGAATGGGAATGGGAAGTAAAGTGCAGGACGCTGGGAAGGGGGGGGGCAGGGGGGGAAAGGGGGGGTGTGTGAAGGGGGGACAAAGAGTGGGGGGGCAAAGAGGGGGGCTAAGCATGGGGGGCCGGGGGGGGTGAAGAGTAGGGGGGCAATGGGGAGAAGAGTGGGGGGGGGGGGTGAAGAGTAGGGGGAGGCAAGGGGGGGTGAAGAGTGGGGGGGCAAGAGGGGGGCAAAGAGTGGGGGGCAGCAAGGGGGGTCGAAGGGTGGGGGGGTAAAGGGGGGGGGTGAAGAGTAGGGGGATGGCGGGGGGGGTGGATGAAGAGGTGGCAAGGGCAGTGAAGAGTGGGGGGGCAAAGAGTGGGGGGCAAAGGGGGGGCAAACTGGGACAAAGAGTGGGTGGGCAAGGGGGGATGAGGAGTGGGGGGGACAAAGTGGGGGGGCAAAGGGGAGGTGCTAAGCGTGGGGGGTAAGGGGTGGTGAAGAGTAGGGGGAGGCAATGGGTGTGAAGAGTGGGTGGCGAAGAGGGGGGCAAGGGGGGGTGAAGAGTGGGGGTGTAAGGGGGGTGAACAGTGGTGGGGCAAGGGGCAGGTGAAGGGGGGGCAAAGAGTAGGAGGGCAAGGGGAGGCGAAGGGGGGGAGGCAAAGAGGGGGGGCAAAGAGTGGGGGGGCAAGGGGGGGTGAAGAGTGGGGGGGGCGAAGGGTGGGCAGGTGAAGAGTGGGGGTGCGAAGAGGGGGGGTGAAGAGTAGGGGGGGACAAAGTGGGGGGGGTAAGGGGGGGTGAAGAGTTGGGGGGTGAGGAGTCGGGGGGGTGGCAAGGGGGTGTGAAGAGTGGGAGTGTGCAAGGGCGGGTGAAGGGGGGGCAAGGGGGGTGAAGAGTGGGAGGTCAAGCGGGGGGAAGGGGTGGTGAAGAGTTTTGAGGGTGTAAGGAGGGATGGAGGGGGGAAGGGGGGTGAAGAGTGGGGGGGTGAAGAGTGGGGTGTGCAAAGGGGGGCAAGGGGGAGTGAAGAGTAGGTGGGGGCAAGAGGGGCGAAGGGGGGGTGAAGAGTGAGGGGGCAAAGAGTAGGGGGGGCAAGGGGGATGAAGGGGGTTGAAGAGTAGGGGGAGGCAAGTGGGGGCGGAGAGTGGGGGGGCAAAGGGGGGCAAGGGGGAGTGAAGAGTAGGGGGGCAAAGAGTGGGCAGGTGAAGAGTGTGGGGGCAAGGGGAGCGAAGGGGGGGTGAAGGGGGGGTGAAGAGTGGGGGGGTGAAGAGTAGGGGGGTCAAGGGGCAGGTGAAGAGTGGAGGGGACAAAGTGGGGGGGCGAAGTGGGAGGGTGCAAGGGCGGGTGAAGGGGGGGGGTAAGGTGGGTGAAGAGTGGGGGGGTCAAGCAGGGGGAAGGGGTGGTGAAGAGTTGGGAGGGTGTAAGGGGGGATGAGGGGGGGGCAAGGGGGGTGAAGAGTGGGGGGGCAGCAAGAGGGGGTGAAGAGTGGGGGGGCAGCAAGAGGGGGTGAAGAGTGGGGGGGTAAAGGGGGGCTAAGCATGGGGGGTAAGGGGGGGTGAAGAGTGGGGGGTGAAGAGTGGGGGTGTGAAGGGGGGGCAAGGGTGGTGAAGGGTGGGGGGGGGGTGAAGAGTAGGGGACGGCAAGGGGGGGGTGGATGAAGGGGTGGCAAGGGCAGTGAAGAGTGGGGTGGCAAAGAGTGGGGGGGCAAGGGGGGGGCAAACTGGGACAAAGAGTGGGTGAGCAAGGGGGGATGAGGAGTGGGGGGGGACAAAGTGGGGGGACAAAGTGGGGGGGCAAGGGAGGGTGAAGAGTCAGGGGGGTGGCAAGGGGGAACGAAGAGTGGGGGGGCAAAGGGGGGAACGAAGAGTGGGGGGGCAAAGGGGGGGTGCTAAGTGTGGGGGGTAAGGGGGGGTGAAGAGTAGGGGGAGGCAATGGGGGTGAAGAGTGGGGGGGTGGTGGGGGTAAAGAGTGGGGGGGGTGAAGGGGAGGCAAGGGCGGTGAAGGGGGGGGTAAGGGGGGTGAACAGTGGGGGGGCAAGGGGCAGGTGAAGGGGGGCAAAGAGTAGGGGGGCAAGGGGAGGCGAAGAGTGGGGGAGGCAAAGGGGGGGGGGGCAAGGGGGGGTGAAGAGTAGGGGGCAATGGGGGGGTAAAGAGTAGAGGGGGGCAAGGGGTGAAGAGTTGGGGGGCAAGGGGGAGGAAGGGGGGGGTGAAGAGTGGGGGGGGTGAAGAGTGGGGGGGGGTGAAGAGTGGGGGGGGGCAACGGGGGTTGAAGAGTGGGGGGGGGGGCAACGGGGGGTGAAGTGGGGGGTCAAGGGGCAGGTGAAGAGTGGGGGGGCAAGGGGGGTCTAAGCATGGGGGGGTAAGGGGGGGTGAAGAGTGGGGGGGTGGGGCTAAAGAGTGGGGGGGAGCAAGGGGGGTGAAGAGTGGTGGGCAAGGGGGGTGAAGAGTAGGGGAGGGTGAAGAGTAGGAGGGCAAGGGAGGGGCAAGGGGGCATGAAGAGTGGGTGGGCAAGGGGGGTGAAGAGTGGAGGGGGGCAAGGGGGGATGAAGGGGGGGTGAAGAGTAGGGGGAGGCGGGGGGGGTGAAGAGTGGGGGGGACAAGGGGAGGTGAAGAGTTGGGGGGTCAAGCGGGGAGCAAGGGGAGGTGAAGAGTTGGGAGGGTGCAAGGGGGGTGAAGAGTGGGGAGGCAAAGGGGGGGGCTAAGCGTTGGTAAGGGGGGGTGAAGAATGGGGTGCAAAGAGTGGGGGGCAAGGGGGGTGAAGAGTGGGGGGGAGCTAAGGGGGCAAGGGGGGGTGAAGAGTGGGGGGGCAAGAGGGGTGAAGAGTGGGGGGGCAAAGAGTGAGGGGGAAAGGGGGGGCAAGAGGGGGGCGAAGAGTGGGGGGAAGGCAAGGGGGGGCGGGTGAAGGGAGGGCAAGGGCAGTGAAGAGTGGGGGGGGCAAAAAGTGGGGGGTCAAGGGGGGGGCAAAGTGGGACGAAGAGTGGGGGGGCTAAGCATGGGGGGGCAAGGGGGAGGAAGGGGGGGTGAAGAGTGAGGAGGCAAGGGGAGCGAAGGGGGGGGCAAGGAAGGGCGAAGAGTGGGGGGTCAAAGGGGGGGCCTTCAGCCCTGCCCAACACGGGGACACCCCCAGAGTGGCACTGAGCAGCTGCTGCTGGGGGGGAGGGGATGGGAATGGGAATGGGAAGTAAAGTGCAGGACGCTGGGAAGGGGGGGCAGGGGGGGGAAGGGGGGGGGGGGTGAAGAGTGGGGGGGCAAGGAGGGGGTGAAGGGGGGACCAAGAGTGGGGGGGCAAAGAGGGGGGCTAAGCATGGGGGGCCAGGGGGGGTGAAGAGTAGGGGGGCAAGGGGGTGAAGAGTGGGGGGGGGGGGTGAAGAGTGGGGGGGGCAAAGGGGGAGTGAAGAGTAGGTGGGGGCAAGAGGGGCGGGGGGGCGAAGAGTGGGGGGGGCAAAGAGTGGGGGGGGCAAGGGGGGGCGAAGAGTGGGAGGGTGTAAGGGGGGGTGAAGGGAGGGCAAGGGCGATGAAGAGTTGGGGGGTGAAGAGTAGGGGGGGTGAAGAGTAGGGGGTCGGCGGGGGTGAAGAGTGGGGGGGCAAGGGGGGGTGCTAAGCGTGGTGGGCTGGGGGGGGGGGAAAAGTAGGGGGGCATAGGGGAGTGAAGAGTAGGGGGGCGAAGAGGGGGGCAAGGGTGGTGAAGAGTGGGGGGGTAAGGGGGGGGTGAACAGTGGGGGGGTAAGGGGGGGTGAACAGTGTGGGGGCAAGGGGCAGGTGAAGGGGAGGCGAAGAGTGGGGGAGGCAAAGAGGGGGGGCGAAGAGTAGGGGGGGCAAAGAGTGGGGGGGCAAGGGGCGGGTAAAGAGTGGGGGGACGGCAAGGGGGGGGGTGAAGAGTAGGGGGGTCAAGGGGGGGTGAAGAGTAGGGGGGGACAAAGTGGGGGGGCAAGGGGGGGTGAAGAGTGGAGGGCAAGGGGGGTGCTAAGAGTGGTGGGGGTGAAGAGTAGGGAGGCAAGGGGGGGTGAAGAGTTGGGAGGGTGCAAGGGGGGGGCTAGAGGGATGAAGAGTGGGGGGGCAAAGTGAGGGGCTAAGCATGGGGGGCCGGGGGAGGGTGAAGAGTAGGGGAGCAAGGGGGGTGAAGGGTGGGGTGTGAAGAGTGGGGGGGCAAGGGGGTGTGAAGCATGGGAGGGGCGTGGTGGGACAAGGGGGGTGACGGGTGGGGGGGCAAGGGCAGTGAAGAGGGGGGTCACAGGGCAGGCGAAGAGTGGGGGGTCAAAGGGGGGGCTAAGCATGGGGGAGAAGAGTGGGGGTGAAGAGTGGGGGGGCAAGGGGAGGTAAAGAGTGGGGGGGGGCTAAGCGTGGGGGGTAAGGGGGGGTGAAGAGTGGGGGCAAAGAGGGGGGCAAGGGGGGGCGAAGAGTGGGGGGTGGGGCTAAAGAGTGGGGTGGGCAAGGGGGGGTGAAGAGTGGGGGTGGGTGAAGAGTAGGGGGGGCAAGGGAGGGGCAAGGGGGCATGAAGAGGGGGTGGGCAAGGGGGGACGAAGAGTGGGGGGGCAAAAAAGGGGGGGCTAAGCGTGGGGGGGCAAGGGGGGGTGAAGAGTGGGGGGTGAAGAGTAAGGGGGGCAAGGGGGGATGAAGGGGGGGCAAGAGGGGGTGAGGAGTGGGGGGGCAAAGGGGGGGGGTTAAGTGTGGGGGGGTAATGGGGGGTGAGGAGTAGGGGGAGGCAAGGGGGGTGAAGAGTGGGGGGCAAGGAGGGGGTGAAGGGGGGACAAAGAATGGGGGGGGCAAAGAGGGGGGCTAAGCATGGGGGGCCGGGGGGGTGTAGAGTAGGGGGGGCAACGGGGGTGAAGAGTGGGGGGGCAAAGAGTAGGGGGGGCAAGGGGGATGAAGGGGGTTGAAGAGTAGGGGGAAGCAAGGGGGGGCAAAGAGTGGGGGGGGCAAGGGGGAGTGAAGAGTAGGGGGGGCAAAGAGTGGGCGGGTGAAGAGTGAGGGGGCAAGAGGGGGGCAAATAGTGGGGGGGGGCAAGGGGGGACGAAGGGGGGGGTGAAGGGGGGGGGGTGAAGAGTAGAGGGACGGCAAGGGGGGGGGTGGATGAAGGGGTGGCAAGGGCAGTGAGGAGTGGGGTGGCAAAGAGTGGGGGGGCAAGGGGGGATGAGGAGTGGGGGGGACAAAGTGGGGGGACAAAGTGGGGGAGCAAGGGAGGGTGAAGAGTCAGGGGGTGGCAAGGGGGAACGAAGAGTGGGGGGGCATAGGGGGGGTGCTAAGCGTGGTGGGCTGGGGGGGGTGAAGAGTAGGGGGGCATAGGGGAGTGAAGAGTAGGGGGGCGAAGAGGGGGGCAAGGGTGGTGAAGAGTGGGGGGGTAAGGGGGGTTGAACAGTGGGGGGGTAAGGGGGGGGTGAACAGTGGGGGGGCAAGGGGCAGGTGAAGGGGGGCAAAGAGTAGGGGGGCAAGGGGAGGCGAAGAGTGGGGGAGGCAAAGAGGGGGGGCGAAGAGTAGGGGGGGCAAAGAGTGGGGGGGCAAGGGGGGGTGAAGAGTGGAGGGATGGCAAGGGGGGGTGAAGAGTAGGGGGGTCAAGGGGGGATGAAGAGTGGGGGGGACAAAGTGGGGGGGCAAGGGGGGGTCAAGAGTTGGGAGGGTGTAAGGGGGGATGAAGGGGGGGCAAGGGGGGTGAAGAGTAGGGGGGGCAAGGGGGGGCAAAGAGTGGTGGGGGCAAGAGGGTCGAAGAGTGGGGGGCCAGGGGGGTGGAGAGTAGGGGGCAATGGGGTGAAGAGTGGGGGGGGGTGAAGAGTAGGGGGCAATGGGGGGGTGAAGAGTAGAGGGGGGCAAGGGGGAGGAAGGGGGGGTGAAGAGTGGGGGGGGGGCAACGGGGGGTGAAGTGGGGGGTCAAGGGGCAGGTGAAGAGTGGGGGGGCAAGGGGGCTAAGCATGGGGGGGTAAGGGGGGGTGAAGAGTGGGGGGGTGGGGCTAAAGAGTGGGGGGGAGCAAGGGGGGTGAAGAGTGGGGTGGGCAAGGGAGGGGGTTAAGAGTGGAGGGGGCAAAGAGTGGGGGGGCAAGTGGGGGTGAAGAGTAGGGGTGGGTGAAGAGTAGGGGGTGCAAGGGAGGGGCAAGGGGGCATGAAGAGTGGGGGGGCAAAGGGGGGGGCTAAGCGTGGGGGGGCAAGGGGGGGTGAAGAGTGGGGGGGGGTGAAGAGTAAGGGGGGTAAGGGGGCATGAAGGGGGGTGAAGAGTAGGGGGAGGCGGGGGTGTGAAGAGTGGGGGGGCAGGGGGAGGTGAAGAGTTGGGAGGGTGCAAGGGGGGATGAAGGGGGGGCAAGGGGGGTGAAGAGTGGGGGGGCAAAGGGGGGGCTAAGCATGGGGGGCCGGGGGTGTGAAGAGTGGGGAGGCAAGAGGGTGCTAAGAGTGGGAGGGGCGAGGTGGGACAAGGGGGGTGAAGAGTGGGGGGGCAAGGTGGGGTGAAGAGGGGGGTCACAGGGCAGGCGAAGAGTGGGGGGTCAAAGGGGGGGCTAAGCATGGGGGAGAAGAGTGGGGGTGAAGAGTGGGGGGGCAAGGGGGGGTTAAGAGTGGGGGCAAAGAGGGGGGCAGGGGGGGCGAAGAGTGGGGGGTGAGGCTAAAGAGTGGGGTGGGCAAGGGGGGTGAAGAGTGGGGGTGGGTGAAGAGTAGGGGGGGCAAGGGAGGGGCAAGGGGGCATGAAGAGGGGGTGGGCAAGGGGCAGGCAAAGAGTGGGGGGGCAAAAAAGGGAGGGCTAAGCGTGGGGGGGCAAGGGGGGGTGAAGAGGGGGCAAGAGGGGGTGAGGAGTGGGGGGGCAAAGGGGGGGGTTAAGTGTGGGGGGTAATGGGGGGTGAGGAGTAGGGGGAGGCAAGGGGGGTGAAGAGTGGGGGGGCAAGGAGGGGGTGAAGGGGGGACAGAGAGTGGGGGGGCAAAGAGGGGGGCTAAGCATGGGGGCCCGGGGGGGTGTAGTGTAGGGGGGCAACGGGGTGAAGAGTGGGGGGGCAAAGAGTAGGGGGGGCAAGGGGGATGAAGGGGGTTGAAGAGTAGGGGAAAGCAAGGGGGGGCAAAGAGTGGGGGGGCAAGGGGGAGTGAAGAGTAGGGGGGGTGAAGAGTAGGGGGGTCAAGGGGCGTGTGAAGAGTGGGGGGACGGCAAGGGGGGGGTGAAGAGTGGGAGGGTGCAAGGGCGGGTGAAGGGGGGGACAAGGGGAGGTGAAGAGTGGGGGGGTCAAGCGGGGGGAAGGGGTGGTGAAGAGTTGGGAGGGTGTAAGGGGGGATGAGGGGGGGGCAAGAGGGGTGAAGAGTGGGGTGGCAAAGGTGGGGGCGAAGCGTGGGGGGGTAGTGGGGGTAAAGAGTGGGGGGAGAAGAGTGTGGGGGGCAAGGGGGGGTGAAGAGTGGGGGGGAAGGGGGGGCAAGAGCAGGGAAGAGTGGGGGGGCAAGGGGCAGGTGAAGGCGGGGCAAAGAGTAGGGGGGTGAGGGGGGGTGAAGAGTGGGGGTGAAGAGTGGGGGGGCAAGGCAGGGTGAAGAGTGGGGGGGCGGCAAAGGGGGTGCAGGTGAAGGGGGGGCAAGGGCGGTGAAGAGTGGGGTGGCAAGGGGGGGAGCAAAGTGGGATGAAGACTGGGGGGGACGAAGTGGGGGGGCAAGGGGGGGGTGAAGAGTGGGAGGGTGCAAGGGTGGGTGAAGGGGGGGCAAGGTGGGTGAAGTGGGGGGGGGCAAAGGGGGGGGGGCTAAGCATGGGGGGCCGGGGGTGTGAAGAGTGGGGGGCAAGGGGTTGCTAAGAGTGGGGGGGCTATGGAGGCAAGGGGGGGGGTGAAGAGTAGGTGGGAGCAAGAGGGGCAAAGGGGGGGGCGAAGAGTGGGGGGGGTAAAGAGTGGGGGGGCAAGGGGGGGTGAAGAGTTGGGAAGCAAGGGAGGGTGAAGAGTTGGGAGGGTGCAAGGGGGGGCAAGGGGGATGATGAGTGGGGGGGCAAGGGGGGGGTGTAGAGTGGGGGGGTTGAAGACTAGGGGGAGGCAACGGGGGGTGAAGAGTGGGGGGAAATGGGGGGGTGAAGAGTGGAGGGGGTGAAGAGTGGGGGGGCAAGGTGGGGTGAAGAGTGGGGGGGGCAATGGGAGGGGCTAAGCATGGGGGGCCGGGGGGGTGAAGAGTGGGGTGCAAAGCTTGGGAGGAACAAGGGGGGTGAAGAGTAGGGGGGCAAGGGGCGGGTAAAGAGTGGGGGGACGGCAAGGGGGGGTGAAGAGTGGGGGGGGACAAAGTGGGGGGGCAAGGGGGGGTGAAGAGTGGTGGGGGCAAGAGGGTCGAAGAGTGGAGGGCCGGGGGGGTGGAGAGTAGGGGGCAATGGGGTGAAGAGTGGGGGGGGTGAAGAGTAGGGGGGGCAAGGTGGGTGAAGAGTGGGGGGGTCAAGCGGGGGGAAGGGGGTGGTGAAGAGTTGGGAGGGTGTAAGGGGGGATGGGGGGGGAAGGGGGGTGAAGAGTGGGGGGGCAGCAAGAGGGGGTGAAGAGTGGGGGGGTAAAGGGGGGCTAAGCATGGGGGGTAAGGGGGGGTGAAGAGTGGGGGGCGAAGACTGGGGGGGTGAAGGGGGGGGCAAGGGTGGTGAAGGGTGGGGGGGGTGAAGAGTAGGGGACGGCAAGGGGGGGGTGGATGAAGGGGTGGCAAGGGCGGTGAAGAGTGGGGTGGCAAAGAGTGGGGGGGCAAGGGGGGGGCAAACTGGGACAAAGAGTGGGTGAGCAAGGGGGGATGAGGAATGGGGGGGACAAAGTGGGGGGGCAAAGGGGGGTGAAGAGTCAGGGGGGTGGCAAGGGGGAACGAAGAGTGGGGGGCAAAGGGGGGGTGCTAAGCGTGGGGGGTAAGGGGGGGTGAAGAGTAGGGGGAGGCAATGGGGTGAAGAGTGGGGGGGTGGTGGGGGTAAAGAGTGGGGGGGGGTGAAGGGGCAAGGGCGAAGGGGGGGTAAGGGGGGTGAACAGTGGGGGGGGAAGGGGCAGGTGAAGGGGGGGCAAAGAGTAGAGGGGCAAGGGGGGGAAGAGTGGGGGAGGCAAAGAGGGGGGGCGAAGAGTAGGGGGGGCAAGGGGGGTAAGAGTAGGGGCAAAGAGTGGGGGGGCAAGGGGCGGGTGAAGAGTGGGGGGACAAGGGGGGTGAAGAGTGGGGGGACAAGGGAGCATGAAGAGTGGGTGTGCAAGGGGGGTGAAGAGTGGGGGCTAAGCGTGGGGGGGCGAAGGGGGAGTGAAGAGTGAGGGGGGTGAAGAGTAAGGGGGGCAAGGGGGGATGAAGGGGGGTGCTAAGAGTGGGGGGGCAAGGGGGGGCGAAGAGTGGGGGGAAGGCAAGGGGGGGCGGGTGAAGGGAGGGCAAGGGCAGTGAAGAGTGGGGGGGCGAAGAGGGGGTGGGCAAGGGGGGTGAAGAGTGGGGGGGTGGCAAGGGGTGGGTGAAGAGTAGGGGAGCCGGAGATTGGGGGGCAAAGGGGGGGCAAGGGGGGGGTGAAGAGTAGGGGGCAAGGGAGGGTGAAGATTGGGGGGCAAAGGGGGGGCAAGGGAGGTGAAGAGTGGGGGGGCAAAGAGTGGGGGGGTGGGGGGGGGAAGAGTAGGGAGGCAAGGGAGGGTGAAGAGTTGGGAGGGTGCAGGGGGGGGCAAGAGGGATGAAGAGTGGGGGGGCAAGGGGCAGGCAAAGAGTGGGGGGGCCAGGGGGGGTGAAGAGTGGGGGGGGTGGCAAGGGGCGGGCGAAGAGTAGGGGAGGCAAGGGTGGGGTGAAGATTGGGGGGCAAAGAGTGAGGGGGAAAGGGGGGGCATAGGGGGGAGTGAAGAGTGGGGGGAAGGCAAGGGGGGGCGGGTGAAGGGAGGGCAAGGGCAGTGAAGAGTGGGGGGGTGAAGAGTGGGGGGTCAAGGGGGTGCGAAGGGGGGGGTGAAGGGAGGGTGAAGAGTAGGTGGGGGCAAGGGGGTGGGGGGGCGAAGAGTGGGGGGGGCAGAGAGTGGGGGGGCAAGGGGCAGGCAAAGAGTGGGGGGGCAAGGAGGGTGAAGGGGAGGCGAAGAGCAGGGGGGCAAGGGGGAGGAAGAGTGGGGGGCGAAGAGTGGGGGTGCAAGGGGGAGGAAGGGGGGGCGAAGAGTGGGGGGTGGTGGCAAGGGGTGGGCAAAGTGGGATGAAGAGTGGGGGGGGCAAGGGAGGGTGAAGAGTTGGGAGGGTGCAGGGGGGGCAAGAGGGATGAAGAGTGGGGGGGGCAAGGGGCAGGCAAAGAGTGGGGGGGCAAGGGGGGGTGAGAGTGGGGGGCAAAGAGTGAGGGGGAAAGGGGGGGGCGTAGGGGGGAGTGAAGAGTGGGGGGAAGGCAAGGGGGGGCGGGTGAAGGGAGGGCAAGAGCAGTGAAGAGTGGGGGGGTGAAGAGTGGGGGGTCAAGGGGCAGGCGAAGAGGGGGGTGGGCAAGGAAGGGGCAAAGTGGGACGAAGAGTGGGGGGGGCAAGGGGGGGTGAAGAGTGGGGGCAGGGGGGTTGAAGAGTAGGTGGGGGCAAGAGGCGTGGGGGGGGGGCGAAGAGTGGGGGGGTAAAGAGTGAGAGGGCAGAGAGTGGGGGGGCAAGGGGCAGGCAAAGAGTGGGGGGACAAAGGGGGTGAAGGGGGGCGAAGAGTGGGGGTGCAAGGGGGAGGAAGGGGGACGAAGAGTGGGGGGTGGTGGCAAGGGGTGGGCAAAGAGTAGGGGGGGCGGCGGGGGGCAAAGAGTGGGGGGGCTAATGGGGGGGCTAAGCATGGGGGGGTGAAGAGTGGGGGGCAAGGGGGAGGAAGGGGGGGTGAAGACTAGGGGGAGGCAAGGGGGGGTGAAGAGTGGAGGGGACGAAGAGTGGGTGGGCAAGGGGGCTGAAGAGTGGGGGGCAAAGGGGGGGCCTAAGCATGGGGGGCCAGGGGTTGAAAAGAAGGGGGGCAAGGGGGGTGAAGAGTAGGGGGGCAAGGGGGAGGAAAGGGGGGTGAAGAGTGGGGGGGTGAAGAGGGGGGCAAGGGGGGGTGAAGAATAGGGGGGCAAGAGAGGGTGAAGAGTGGGCAGGTGAAGAGTGAGGGGGCAAGGGGAGTGAAGGGGATGGCAAGGGGGGGTGAAGGGGGGCAAGGGGAGCAAAGGGGGGGCAAGGAAGGGCGAAGAGTGGGGGGCGAAGAGTGGGGGGTCAAAGGGGGGGCTAAGCATTGGGGGGAAGAGTAGGGGTGAAGAGTGGGGGGGGCAACGGGGGGGTGAAGAGTGGGGGGGCTAAGCGTGGGGGGTAAGGGGGGGTGAAGAGTGGGGGCAAAGAGGGGGGCAAGGGGGGGCGAAGAGTGGGGGGTGGGGCTAAAGAGTGGGGGGGAACAAGGGGGGTGAAGAGTGGGGTGGGTGAAGAGTAGGGGGTCAAGGGAGGGGCAAGGGGGCATGAAGAGTGGTGGGCAAGGGGGGGTGAAGAGTGGAGGGGGGTGAAGAGTAAGGGGGGCAAGGGGGGATGAGGAGGGGGTGAAGAGTAGGGGGAGGCGGGGGGGTGAAGAGTGGGGGGGGCAAGGAGGAACAAGGGGGGATGTAGAGTTGGGGGGGTGAAGAGTGGGGGGCAAGGGGGATTGAAGGGCGGGCAGCAAGGGGTGGTGAAGAGTGGGAGGGGGCAAGGGTGGGTGACGAGTTGGGAGGGTGCAAGGGGGGTGAAGGGGGGGTCAAGGGGGGGGAAGAGTGGGGGGCAATGGGAGGGTGAAGAGTGGAGGGGGTGAAGAGTGGGGGAGCAAGGTGGGGTGAAGAGTGGGTTGGCAAGGGGGGTGGCTAAGTGGGACGAAGAGTGGGGGGGCCAAGGGAGGTGAAGAGTGGGGGGGGCAACGTTGGGGGCTAAGCATGGAGGGCCGGGGGGGTGAAGAGTAGGGGGGTCAGGGGGGTGAAGAGTGGGGTGTGAAGAGTAGGGAGGCAAGGGAGGGTGAAGAGTTGGGAGGGTGCAAGGGGGGGCAAGAGGGATGATGAGTGGGGGGGCAAGGGGAGGGTGAAGAGTGGGGGGGCAAGGGGAGGGTGAAGAGTGGGGGGGGTGGCAAGGGGCAGGCGAAGAGTAGGGGAGGCAAGGGGGGGGTGAAGAGTGGGGGGCAAAGAGTGAGGGGGAAAGGAGGGGCATAGGGGGGAGTGAAGAGTGGGGGGAAGGCAAGGGGGGGCGGGTGAAGGGAGGGCAAGGGCAGTGAAGAGTGGGGGGGTGAAGAGTGGGGGGTCAAGGGGGTGCGAAGGGGGAGCAAGGAGGGTGAAGAGTAGGTGGGGGCAAGGGGGGTGGGGGGGTAAAGAGTGAGGGGGCAGAGAGTGGGGGGGCAAGGGGCAGTCAAAGAGTGGGGGGGTAAGGGGGGTGAAGGGGGGGGAGAGTAGGGGGGCAAGGGGGAGTAAGAGTGGGGGGCAAAGAGTGGGGGGTCAAGGGGGAGGAAGGGGGGGCGAAGAGTGGAAGGGGCAAAGAGTGAGGGTGGTGGCAAGGGGGGGGGCAAAGAGTAGCGGGGACGGCGGGGGGGGCAAAGAGTGGGGGGGCAAAGAGGGGGGGCTAAGCATGGGGGGGCAAGAGGGGGTGAAGAGTGGGGGGCAAGGGGGAGGAAAGGGGGGTGAAGAGTGGGGGGGTGAAGAGTGGGGGCAAGGGGGGGTGAAGAATAGGGGGGGCAAGAGAGGGTGAAGAGTGGGCAGGTGAAGAGTGAGGGGGGCAAGGGGAGTGAAGGGGATGGCAAGGGGGGGTGAAGGGGGGCAAGGGGAGCAAAGGGGGGGGGCAAGGAAGGGCGAAGAGTGGGGGGGCGAAGAGTGGGGGGTCAAAGGGGGGGCTAAGCATTGGGGGGAAGAGTAGGGGTGAAGAGTGGGGTGGCAAAGGGGGGGGCAAGGGGGGGGTGAAGAGTGGGGGGGGTGGGGCTAAAGAGTTGGGGGAACAAGGGGGGTGAAGAGTGGGGGGGGCAAGGGGGAGGAAGAGTGGGGGGGCGAAGAGTGGGGGTGCAAGGGGGAGGAAGGGGGGGGCGAAGAGTGGGGGGTGGTGGCAAGGGGTGGGCAAAGAGTAGGGGGGGCGGCGGGGGGGGCTAAGCATGGGGGGCTAAGCATGGGGGGGTGAAGAGTGGGGGGCAAGGGGGAGGAAGGGGGGGTGAAGAGTAGGGGGAGGAAGGGGGGGGTGAAGAGTGGAGGGGACGAAGAGTGGGTGGGCAAGGGGGCTGAAGAGTGGGGGGCAAAGGGGGGGGCCTAAGCATGGGGGGCCAGGGGTTGAAAAGAAGGGGGGCAAGGGGGGTGAAGAGTAGGGGGGCAAGGGGGGGTGAAGGGGGGACAAGGGTGGCGAAGAGTGGGGGGACGAAGAGTGGGTGGGCAAGGGGAGACGAAGATTGGGGGGGCAAAGAGTGGGGGGGGGCAAGGGGGTTAAGAGGGGACAGAGAGTGGGGGGGGGGAAGAATGGGGGGGCGGGGGGGGGTGAAGAGTGGGGGGTGAAGTGGGGCAAGGGTGGTGAAGAGTGGGGGGGGCCAAGTGGGACGAAGAGTGGGTGGGCAAGGGGGGGGACAAGGGGGGGATGAAGAGTGGGGGGGCAGCAAGGGGGGGTTGAAGAGTGGGAGGGGGCAAGGGTGGGTGAAGACTTGGAAGGGTGCAAGGGGGGGGGAAGGGGGGTCAAGGGAGGGCAAGGGGGGGGAAGAGTGGGGGGGCAAGGGAGGTGAAGAGTAGATGGGGGCAAGGGGGGTGGGGGGGCAAAGAGGTGGGGGGGGTAAAGAGTGAGGGGGCAGAGAATGGGGGGACAAGGGGCAGGCAAAGAGTGGGGGGGCAAGGAGGGTGAAGGGGGGGTGAAGAGTAGGGGGGCAAGGGGGTGGAAGTGTGGGGGATTAAGAGTGGGGGTGCAAGGGGGAGGAAGGGGGGGGCAAAGAGTGGGGTGAAGAGTGGGGGGGGCGAAGAGTGCAGGGGCAAGGGGGTTAAAGAGTGGGGGGACGGCAAAGGGGGTGCAGGTGAAGGGGGGGCAAGGGCGGTGAAGAGTGCGGTGGCAAGGGGGGGGCAAAGTGGGATGAAGACTGGGGGGGACGAAGTGGGGGGGCAAGGGGGGGTGAAGAGTGGGAGGGTGCAAGAGTGGGTGAAGGGGGGGCAAGGTGGGTGAAGTGGGGGGGGGGGGCAAAGGGGGGGGGGGCTAAGCATGGGGGGCCGGGGGTGTGAAGAGTGGGGGGGCAAGGGGTTGCTAAGAGTGGGGGGGCTATGGGGGCAAGGGGGGGGGTGAAGAGTAGGTGGGGGCAAGAGGGGCAAAGGGGGGGGCGAAGAGTGGGGGGGGTAAAGAGTGGGGGGGCAAGGGGGGGTTGAAGAGTTGGGAAGCAAGGGAGGGTGAAGAGTTGGGAGGGTGCAAGGAGGGGCAAGGGGGATGAAGAGTGGGGGTGCAAGGGGGAGGAAGGGGGGGGGCAAAGAGTAGGGGGGGCGGCGGGGGGGCAAAGAGTGGGGGGGCAAAGGGCAGGAGCTGAGCGTGGGGGGCAAGAGGGGTGAAGAGTGGGGGCAAAGAGGGGGGGCAAGGGGGGGGCGAAGAGTGGGGGGGGGTGGGGCTAAAGAGTGGGGGGAACAAGGGGGGTGAAGAGTGGGGGTGGGTGAAGAGTGGGGCGTCAAGGGAGGGGCAAGGGGGCATGAAGAGTGGTGGGCAAAGGGGGTGAAGAGTGGGGGGGGTGAAGAGTAAGGGGGGCAAGGGGGGGATGAAGGGGGGTGAAGAGTAAGGGGGGGCAAGGGGGGATTGGGGGGGTGAAGAGTAAGGGGGGCAAGGGGGGATGAAGGGGGGGGTGAAGAGTAGGGGGAGGCGGGGGGGGGTGAAGAGTGGGGGGCAAGGAGGGGCAAGGGGGGGATGAAGAGTTGGGGGCGTGGAGGGGGTGAAGAGTGGGGGGGGTGAAGAGTGGGGGAGCAACGGGGGGTGAAGATTAGGGAGGCAAGGGGAGGGTGGAGAGTGGGGGGCAAGGGGGGTTAAGAGTGGGAGGGTGCAAGGGGGGGGTGAAGGGGGGGGCAAGGACAGTGAAGAGTGGGGGGGATGAGGGGGGGCGAAGAGTGGTGGGGGCAAGAGGGGTGAAGAGTTGGGGGGCCGGGGGGGGTGAAGAGTAGGGGGCAATGGGGTGAAGAGTGGGGGGGGGTGAAGAGTAGGGGGCAATGGGGGGGGTGAAGAGTAGAGGGGGGGCAAGGGGTGAAGAGTTGAGGGGCAAGGGGGAGGAAGGGGGGGCGAAGAGTGGGAGGGGAAGAGTGTGGGGGAGCAACGGGGGGTGAAGTGGGGGGGGCGAAGAGTGGGGAGGAAGGGGGGGGTGAAGAGTGGTGAGGGTGAAGGGGAGGTGTAGAGTGGGGGGTCAAGGGGGTGTGAAGAGTGGGGGGGTTGAAGACTAGGGGGAGGCAACGGGGGGTGAAGAGTGGGGGGCAATGGGGGGGTGAAGAGTGGAGGGGATGAAGAGTGGGGGGGCAAAGGGGGACGAATTGTGGGAGGACAAAGGGGGGGGGCTAAGCATGGGGGGCCAGGGGTTGAAAAGAAGGGGGGCAAGGGGGGTGAAGAGTAGGGGGGCAAGAGGGGTGAAGAGTGGGGTGCAAAGCGTGGGAGGGACAAGGGGGGGTGAAGAGTGGGGGGGCAAGGGGGGTGAAGGGGGGGCAAGGGTGACGGAGAGTGGGGGGACAAAGAGTGGGGGCCAAGTGGGACGAAGAGTGGGGGGGGCAAGGGGGGGACAAAGATTGGGGGGGCAAAGAGTGGGGGGGGGCAAGGGGGGGGTAAGTGGGGACAGAGAGTGGGGGGGGAAAGAATGGGGGGGCGGGGGTGGTGAAGAGTTGGGGGGGCCAAGTGGGACGAAGAGTGGGTGGGCATGGGGGGACAAGGGGGGGACAATGGGGGGTGAAGAGTGGGGGGGGCAGCAAGGGGGGGTTGAAGAGTGGGAGGGGGCAAGGGTGGGTGAAGACTTGGTAGGGTGAAGGGGGGGTCAAGGGAGGGCAAGGGGGGGAGAAGAGTGGGGGGGACAAGGGGGGGTGAAGAGTGGGGGGGTGGGGCTAAAGAGTGGGGGGAGCAAGGGGGGTGAAGAGTGGGGTGGGCAAGGGAGGGGGTTAAGAGTGGAGGGGGCAAAGAGTGGGGGGGCAAGTGGGGGGTGAAGAGTGGGGGGGGGCAATGGGGGGGGCTAAGCATTGGGGGCCGGGGGGGATGAAGAGTAGGGAGGCAAGGGGGGGTGAAGAGTGGGGTGCAAGGGGGGACGAAGATTGGGGGGGGCAAGGGGGGGTGAAGAGTGGGGTGCGAAGAGTGGGGGGGCAAGGGGGTGCTAAGTGTGGGGAGGAGCTAAGGGGGCAAGGGGGGGTGAAGAATAGGTGGGGGCAAGAGGGGCGAGGGGGGGGGGTGAAGAATAGGGGAGGCAAGGGGGGGTGAAGAGTGGGGGGCAAAGAGTGAGGGGGAAAGGGGGGGCAAGTGGGGGGCGAAGGGGGGGTGAAGAGTGGGGGGAAGGCAAGGGGGGGTGGGTGAAGGGAGGGCAAGGGCAGTGAAGAGTTGAGGGGTGGAGAGTGGGGGGGCAAGGGGCAGGCGAAGAGGGGGTGGGCAAGGAAGGGGCAAAGTGGGACGAAGAGTGGGGGGGCAAGGGGGGTGAAGAGTAGGTGGGGGCAAGAGGCGTGGGGGGGGCGAAGAGTATGGGGGTAAAGAGTGAGGGGGCAGAGAGTGGGGGGGCAAGGGGCAAGCAAAGAGTGGGGGGACAAGGGGGGTGAAGGGGGGGCGAAGAGTGGGTGGGCAAGGGGGGCTGAAGAGTGGGGGGCAAAGGGGGGGCCTAAGCATGGGGGGCCAGGGGTTGAACAGAAGGGGGGCAAGGGGGGTGAAGAGTAGGGGGGCAAGAGGGGTGAAGAGTGGGGTGCAAAGCGTGGGAGGGACAAGGGGGGTGAAGAGTGGAGGGGCGAAGAGTGGGGGCCAAGTGGGATGAAGAGTGGGTGGGCAAGGGGGGGACAAGGGGGGGATGAAGAGTGGGGGGGCAGCAAGGGGGGATGAAGAGTGGGAGGGGGGCAAGGGTGGGTGAAGACTTGGTAGGGTGCAAGGGGGGTGAAGGGGGGGTCAAGGGAGGGCAAGGGGGGGGGAAGAGTGTGGGGCAATGGGGGGGGTGAAGAGTGGAGGAGGTGAAGAGTGGGGGAGCAAGGTGGGGTGAAGAGTGGGGGGGGCAATGGAGGGGGCTAAGCATGGGGTGCCGGGGGGGTGAAGAGTGGGGTGCAAAGCGTGGGAGGAACAAGGGGGGTGAAGAGTGGGGGGCAAGGGGGGGGCGAAGATTGGGCGGGCAAGGGGGGTGAAGAGTAGGGTGCGAAGAGTGGGGGGCAAGGGGGTGCTAAGAGTGGGGGGGAGCTAAGGGGGCAAGGGGGGGGTGAAGAGTAGGTGGGGGCAAGCGGGGCGAGGGGCGGGCGAAGAATAGGGGAGGCAAGAGGGGGTGAAGAGTGGGGGGCAAAGAGTGAGGGGGAAAGGGGGGGCAAGAGGGGGGCGAAGGGGGGGGTGAAAGAGTGGGGGGAAGGCAAAGGGGGGTGGGGAAGGGAGGGCAAGGGCAGTGAAGAGTGGAGGGGTGGAGAGTGGGGGGTCAAGGGGCAGGCGAAGAGTGGGGGGACAAGGGGGGTGAAGGGGGGGCGAAGAGGGGGGCAAGGGGGGAGGAAGAGTGGGGGGGCGAAGAGTGGGGGGCAAGGGGGAGGAAAGGGGGGATGAAGAGTTGGGGGGGGAAGGCAAGGGGGGCAAAGGGGATTGAAGAGTGGGGGGGCAGCAAGGGGGGTTGAACAGTGGGGAGGGGGCAAGGGGTGGGTGAAGAGTAGGTGGGGGCAAGGGGGTGGGGGGGTAAAGAGTGAGGGGGCAGAGAATGGGGGGCAAGGGGCAGGCAAAGAGTGGGGGGGGCAAGGTGGGTGAAGGGGGGGGTGAAGAGTAGGGGGGCAAGGGGGAGGAAGAGTGGGGGGGCGAAGAGGTGGGGGGTCAAGGGGGAGGAAGGGGGGGGGCGAAGAGTGGAAGGGGCAAAGAGTGGGGGTGGTGGCAAGGGGGTGGGCAAAGAGTAGGGGGGGACGGCGGGGGGGGCAAAGAGTGGGGGGGGCAAAGAGGGGGGCTAAGCGTGGGGGGCAAGGGGGGGGTGAAGAGTAGGAGGGGCGGGGGGTGAAGAGTGGGGGGGGTGAAGAGGGGGGCAAGGGGGGGGTGAAGAATAGGGGGGGCAAGAGAGGGTGAAGAGTGGGCAGGTGAAGAGTGAGGGGGGCAAGGGGGGGTGAAGGGGATGGCAAGGGGGGGTGAAGGGGGGCAAGGGGAGCAAAGGGGGGGGCAAGGAAGGGCGAAGAGTGGGGGGTCAAAGGGGGGGGCTAAGCATTGGGGGGAAGAGTAGGGGTGAAGAGTGGGGTGGCAAAGGGGGGGCAAGGGGAGGTGAAGAATGGGGGGGCTAAGCGTGGGGGGTAAGGGGGGGGTGAAGAGTGGGGGCAAAGAGGGGGGCAAGGGGGGGCGAAGAGTGGGGGGGGGTGGGGCTAAAGAGTGGGGGGGAACAAGGGGGGATGAGGGGGGATGAAGAGTATGGGGGCAAGGGGGGGTGAAGAGTGGGGGTGTGAAGAGTGGGGAGGCAAGGGGGTGCTAAGAGTGGGGAGGGGCTAAGGGGGCAAGGGGGGGTGAAGAGTGGGGAGGGTGCAAGGGGGGGGCAAGAGGAATGAAGAGTGGGGGGGCAAGGGGCAGGCAAAGAGTGGGGGGGGCAGGGGGGAGGGTGAAGAGTGGGGGGGGTGGCAAGGGGCAGGCGAAGAGTAGGGGAGGCAAGGGGGGGGTGAAGAGTGGGGGGCAAAGAGTGAGGGGGGAAAGGGGGGGGCATAGGGGGGGTGAAGAGTGGGGGGAAGGCAAGGGGGGGCGGGTGAAGGGAGGGCAAGGGCAGTGAAGAGTGGGGGGGGTGAAGAGTGGGGGGTCAAGGGGGTGCGAAGGGGGGGGTGAAGGGAGGGTGAAGAGTAGGTGGGGGCAAGGGGGTGGGGGGGCGAAGCGTGGGGGGGTAAAGAGTGAGGGGGCAGAGAGTGGGGGGGCAAGGGGCAGGCAAAGAGTTGGGGGGGGTAAGGGGGGTGAAGGGGGGGCGAAGAGTAGGGGGGCAAGGGGGAGTAAGAGTGGGGGGGCGAAGAGTGGGGGTGCAAGGGGGAGGAAGGGGGGGCGAAGAGTGGGGGGGTGGTGGCAAGGGGGTGGGCAAAGAGTAGGGGGGGCGGCGGGGGGTGCTAAAGAGTGGGGGGGGCTAATGGGGGGGGCTAAGCATGGGGGGGTGTAGAGTGGGGGGCAAGGGGGGACAAAGATTGGGGGGGCAAAGAGTGGGGGGGCAAGGGGGTTAAGAGGGGACAGTGAGTGGGGGGGTGGAAAGAATGGGGGGGCGGGGGGGTGAAGGGGGGGGCAAGGGTGGTGAAGAGTGGGGGGGGGCCAAGTGGGACGAAGAGTGGGTGGGCAAGGGGGGGACAAGTTGGGGATGAAGAGTGGGGGGGCAGCAAGGGGGGTTGAAGAGTGGGGGGCAGGGGGGGTGAAGAGTAGGTGGGGGCAAGGGGTTGGGGGGGGCGAAGAGTGGGGGGGTAAAGAGTGAGGGGGCAGAGAGTGGGGGGGCAAGGGGCAGGCAAAGAGTGGGGGGGGCCAAGGAGGGTGAAGGGGGGTGAAGAGTAGGGGGGCAAGGGGGAGGGAAGGGGGGGGGCGAAGAGTGGAGGGGGCGAGGAGTGGGGGTGGTGGCAAGGGGTGGGCAAAGAGTAGGGGGGGCGGCAGGGGGGCAAAGAGTGGGGGGGCAAAGGGGGGGCTAAGCATGGGGGGGTGAAGAGTGGGGGGGTGAAGAGTGGGGGGGTGAAGAGTGGGGGGGGTGAAGAGTGGGGGGGCAAGGGAGGGGCAAGGGGGGCATGAAGAGTGGGTGGGCAAGGGGGGTGAAGAGTGGGGGGGGGTGAAGAGTAAGGGGGGCAAGGGGGGATGAGGAGGGGGTGAAGAGTAGGGGGAGGCGGGGGGGGTGAAGAGTGGGGGGGCAAGGAGGGGCAAGGGGGGATGAAGAGTTGGGGGGGGTGAAGAGTGGGGGGCAAAGGGGATTGAAGAGTGGGGGGGGCAGCAAGGGGGGTTGAAGAGTGGGAGGGGGCAAGGGTGGGTGAAGACTTGGTAGGGTGCAAGGGGGGTGAAGGAGGGGTCAAGGGAGGGCAAGGGGGGGGAAGAGTGGGGGGGGGCAAGGGAGGTGAAGAGTAGGTGGGGGCAAGGGGTTGGGGGGGCGAAGAGTGGGGGGGGTAAAGAGTGAGGGGGCAGAGAGTGGGGGGGCAAGGGGCAGGCAAAGAGTGGGGGGGCAAGGAGGGTGAAGGGGGGTGAAGAGTAGGGGGGGCAAGGGGGAGGAAGGGGGGGCGAAGTGTGGAGGGGGCGAGGAGTGGGGGTGGTGGCAAGGGGTGGGCAAAGAGTAGGGGGGGCAAAGAGTGGGGGGGGCAAAGGGCGGGGGGCTAAGTGTGGGGGGGTGAAGAGTAGGAGGGGCGGGGGGTGAAGAGTGGGGGGGTGAAGAGGGGGGCAAGGGGGGGGTGAAGAATAGGGGGGGCAAGAGAGGGTGAAGAGTGGGCAGGTGAAGAGTGAGGGGGCAAGGGGGGGTGAAGGGGATGGCAAGGGGGGGTGAAGGGGGGGCAAGGGGAGCAAAGGGGGGGGCAAGGAAGGGCGAAGAGTGGGGGGGGCGAAGAGTGGGGGGTCAAAGGGGGGCTAAGCATTGGAGGGAAGAGTAGGGGTGAAGAGTGGGGGGGCAAAGGGGGGGGGCAACGGGGGGTGAAGAGTGGGGGGGCTAAGCGTGGGGGGTAAGGGGGGGGTGAAGAGTGGGGGCAAAGAGGGGGGCAAGGGGGGGCGAAGAGTGGGGGGTGGGGCTAAAGAGTGGGGGGAACAAGGGGGGTGAAGAGTAGGGGTGGGTGAAGAGTAGGGGGTCAAGGGACGGGCAAGGGGGCATGAAGAGTGGGTGGGCAAGGGGGGGTGAAGAGTGGGGGGGTGAAGAGTAAGGGGGGGCAAGGGGGGATGAAGGGGGGTGAAGAGTAGGGGGAGGCGGGGGGGGTGAAGAGTGGGGGGGTCAAGCGGGGGGAAGGGGTGGTAAAGAGTTGGAAGGGTGCAAGGGGGGATGAAGGGGGGGCAAGGGGGGTGAAGAGTGGGGTGCGAAGAGTAGGGGGGGGAAAGGGGGTGCTAAGAGTGGGGGGGCTAAGAGGGCAAGGGGGGTGAAGAGTAGGGGGGGGCAAGAGAGGGTGAAGAGTGGGCAGGTGAAGAGTGAGGGGGGCAAGGGGAGTGAAGGGGATGGCAAGGGGGGGGTGAAGGGGGGCAAGGGGAGCAAAGGGGGGGCAAGGAAGGGCAAAGAGTGGGGGGTCAAAGGGGGGGCTAAGCATTGAGGGGGAGAGTAGGGGTGAAGAGTGGGGGGGGCAAAGGGGGGGGCTAAGCATGGGGGCCGGGGGGGGTGAAGAGTAGGGGGGCAAGGGGGGTGAAGGAGGGACAAGGATGGTGAAGAGTGGGGGGGACGGCGAGGGGGGGGGCTGGTGAAGGGGGGTAAGGGCGGTGAAGAGGGGGGTCAAAGGCAGGCGAAGAGTGGGGGGTCAAAGGAGGGGTTAAGCGTGAGGGGTAAGGGGGGGGTGAAGAGTAAGGGGGGCAAGGGGGGATGAAGGGGGGGTGAAGAGTAGGGGGAGGCGGGGGGGGTGAAGAGTGGGGGGCAAAGGGGGGGGGCAAGGGGGAGTGAAGAGTGGGGGGGGGTGAAGAGTGAGGGGGAAAGGGGGGGCAAGAGGGGGGCGAAGGGGGGGGGGTGAAGAGTGGGGGGGGAAGGCAAGGGGGGGCGGGTGAAGGGAGGGCAAGGGCAGTGAAGAGTGGGGGGGCAAGAAGCAGGCGAAGAGTGGGTGGGCAAGGGGGGTGTGAAGGGGGGGGACAAGGGGGTGTGAAGGGGGGGCAAGGGGGGGGTGAAGAGTAGGGGCAGGCAAGGGGGGGATAAGAGTGGGGGGGAGCTAAGGGGGGGTGAAGAGTGGGGTGGCGGGGGGGGTAAAGAGTGGGGGGGTGAAGGGGGGGGCAAGGGCGGTGAAGAGTGGGGGTGGCAAAGAGTGGTGGGGGCAAGGGGGGGTGAAGAGTAGGGGGTGCAAGGGGGGTGAAGAGTGGGGTGCCAAGAGTGGGGGGCAAGGGGGTGCTAAGAGGGGGGGGAGCTAAGGGGGCAAGGAGGGGTTAAGAGTAGGTGGGGGCAAGAGGGGGTGAAGGGGGGGGTGAAGAGTGGGGGGCAAGGGGGGGCGAAGAGTGGGGGTTGAAGGGGGGGTGAAGAGTGGGGGGAAGGCAAGGTGGGCCGGGTGAAGGGAGGGCAAGGGCAGTGAAGAGTGGGGGGGGCGAAGAGTTGGGGGGCAAGGGGGTGTGAAGAGTGGGGGGGTTGAAGACTAGGGGGAGGCAACGGGGGGTGAAGAGTGGGGGACAATGAGGGGGGTGAAGAGTGGAGGAGGTGTAGAGTGGGGGGGCAAGGTGGGGGTGAAAAGTGGGGGGGCAAAGGGGGGGGCTAAGCATGGGGGGGCCGGGGGGGTGAAGAGTGGGGGGGGCAAGGGGGGGTGAAGAGTGGGGGGGGTGGGGGGTAAAGAGTGGGGGGACGGCAAGGGGGGGGGGCGAGTGAAGGGGGGGGCAAGGGTGGTGAAGAGGGGGGTTAAGGGGCAGGTGAAGAGTGGGGGGGCAAGGGGGGGGCTAAGCATGGGGGGGGGTAAGGGGGGGGTAAGGGGGGGGTGGGGCTAAAGAGTGGGGGGAGCAAGGGGGGGTGAAGAGTGGTGGGCAAGGGGGGGTGAAGAGTAGGGGTGGGTGAAGAGTAGGGGGGGCAAGGGGGCATGAAGAGGGGGTGGGCAAGGGGGGGTGAAGAGTGGGGGGGGTGAAGAGTAAGGGGGGCAAGGGGGGGTGAAGAGTAGGGGGGGTGAAGAGTAGGGGGGGGTGAAGAGTAGGGGGGGGTGAAGAGTAGGGGGAGGCGGGGGGGGTGAAGAGTGGGGGGGTCAAGCGGGGGGGAAGGGGTGGTGAAGAGTTGGGAGGGTGCAAGGGGGGATGAAGGGGGGGGCAAGGGGGGTGAAGAGTGGGGGGTGCAAAGGGGGGGGTGAAGCGTGGGGGGGTAAGGGGGGGTGAAGAGTAGGGGGAGGCAAGGGGGGTGAAGAGTGGGGGGGTGAAGAGTGGGGGGGACAAGGGGGGGTGAAGAGTGGGGTGGTGGGGGCGTAAAGAGTGGGGGGGTGAAGGGGGGGGCAAGGGCGGTGAAGAGTGGGGTGGCTAAGAGTGGTGGGGGCAAGGGGTGAAGAGTAGGGGGTGCAAGGGGGGTGAAGAGTGGGGTGCGAAGAGTGGGGGGCAAGGGGGTGCTAAGAGTGGGGGGGAGCTAAGGGGGGCAAGGGGGAGGAAGAGTGAGGGGCGAAGAGTGGGGGTGCAAAGGGGGTGGAAGGGGGGGGTTGAAGAGTGGAGGGGGCAAAGAGTAGGGGGGGCGGCGGCGGGGGGCAAGGAGTGGGGGGGCAAAGGGCGGGGGCTGAGCGTGGGGGGGCACAGGGGGGTGAAGAGTAGGAGGGGGTGGGGGGGTGAAGGTTGGGTTGGCAAGAGGGGGGTGAAGTGGGACGAAGAGTGGGGGGGGCAAAGAGGGGGGGGCTAAGCATGGGGGGGCAAGGGGGGGGTGACGAGTGGGGGGGTGAAGAGTAAGGGGGCAAGGGGGGATGAAGGGGGGGTGAAGAGTAGGGGGAGGCGGGGGGGGTGAAGAGTGGGGGGGGCAAAAAGTGAGGGGGAAAGGGGGGCAAGAGGGGGGCGAAGAGTGGGGGGCGAAGGGGGGGGTGAAGAGTGGGGGGAAGGCAAGGGGGGGGGTGGGTGAAGGGAGGGCAAGGGCAGTGAAGAGTGGGGAGGGCGAAGAGTGGGGGGGTAAGGGGGTGCGAAGGGGGGGGCAAGTGGGGTGAAAGTGGGGGGCAGGGGGAGTGAAGAGTAGGTGGGGGCAAGAGGGGTGGGGGGGGCGAAGAGTGGGGGGTAAAGAGTGAGGGGGCAGAGAGTGGGGGGGCAAGGGGCAGGCAAATAGTGGGGGGGCAAGGAGGGTGAAGGGGGTGAAGAGTAGGGGGTCAAGGGGGAGGAAGAGTGGGGGGGCCGAAGAGTGGGGGGTGCCAAGGGGGAGGCAGGCGGGGGGGGTGAAGAGTGGAGGGGGGCAAAGAGTTGGGGGGTGGTGGCAAGGGGTGGGCAAAGAGTAGGGGGGGCAAAGAGGGGGGGCAAAGTGCGGGGGCTAAGCGTGGGGGGGCAAGGGGGGTGAAGAGTAGGAGGGGCGGGGGGTGAAGGGTGGGTTGGCAAGAGGGGGGTGAAGTGGGACGAAGAGTGGGGGGGCAAAGGGGGGGGGGCTAAGCATGGGGGGGGCAACAGGGGGGGTGAAGAGTGGGGGGCAAGGGGGAGGAAGGGGGGGCGAAGAGTGTGGGGTGAAGAGTGGGGGGGTAAGGGGCTGGTCAAGAGTAGGGGGGCAAGGGGTGTGAAAAGGTGGGGGGAGCGAAGAGTAGGGGGACAAGGGGTGTGAAGAGTGGGGGGTGAAGACTAGGGGGAGGCAACGGGG
>JAKCOX010000135.1:405051-578746 GCA_022605575.1 Laterallus jamaicensis coturniculus
CATCCACCCTCTATCTCCTCTCTCCCTCCCCCCACTATCTCCTCCATCCTGCCCTCCACCCTCTATCTCCTCTCCCTCTCCACCCTCTATCTCCGCTCTCCCCTCCCCCTCCACCCACTATCTTCTCCATCCTGCCCTCTATCTCCCCTCCCCCTCCACCCACTATCTACTCCATCCTGCCCTCCACCCTCTATCTCCTCTCTCCCTCCACCCACTATCTCCTCTCTCCCATCCCCTCCACCCACTATCTCCTCCATCCTGCCCTCCACCCTCTGTCTCCTCTCTCCCTCCACCATCTCCTCCATCCTGCCCTCCACCCTCTCTCTCCCTCCACCCACTATCTCCTCCATCCCTCTCTCCCTGCCCTCTATCTCCCTCCATCCTCTCTCTCCCTGCCTCTCTCTTTTCTCCCTCCCTCCTCTCCACCCTCTCTCTCTCTTCTCTCCTCCCTTTGTCCCTCTCTTACCTCCTCTCCACCCTCCCCTCCTTCTCCCCTCCTCTCTTCCCTATTCTCCACCCTCTCCCTCCCCTCCACCCTCTCTCTCCTTCTCCCTCTCTCCCTCCCCTTCTTCTCTCCACACCTGACCACTCCACGATCTCAACCAAGGACGTCGCTCCGTCCTCAGCACCGCTTCCCCCTCCCTTATCCCAACCCTGCACCCACTCCCCCTCACGAGCACCCACTCAAGTTCACACTCGCTCCTCCTCTCTTGCTCCAGGGATTGTTCCCCATGTCCCTGCCCCAAAACTGCCCCTGGAGCCCCATCCCTGGTTGGTGGTTGTTTCCATAGCGATGGGAAAGCCCACAGCCCCAACACACCCAGCCCCTTCGCCCACGATCTCCCCTCCCTCCTCTCCCCTTCTCCCTCTTCCCTATCTCTCACCCCTTCTCCCTCTCCACCCTCCCCTCTCTCTCCCCTTCTCCCTCTTCCTTCTCTCCTCCACCTTCCCTCTCTCCCCTTCTCCCTCCTCTCCACCTTCCCTCTCTCCCCTTCTCCCTCCTCTCCACCTTCCCTCTCTCCCCCTTCTCCCCTCCTCTCCCACCTTCCCTCTCTCCCCTTCTCCCTCCTCTCCACCTTCCCTCTCTCCCCTTCTCCCTCCTCTCCACCTTCCCTCTCCCCTTCTCCCTCCTCTCCACCCTCCCTCTCCCCCTTCTCCCTCCTCTCCACCCTCCCTCTCTTCCCTCCTCTCCACCCTCCCTCTCTTCCTCCTCTCCATCCTCCTTCTCCCTCTCCCCCTCTCTCCCTCCCCTTCTCCCTTCCTCCCTCTCTTCCCTCTCCCTCCCTCTCTTCCCTCCTCTCCTCCCTCTCTTCCTCCCTCTCTCCCTCCCCTTCTCCCTTCCTCCCTCTCTCCCTCCCCTTCTCCCTTCCTCCCTCTCTCCCTCCCCCTTCTCCCTTCCTCCCTCTCTCCCTCCCCTTCTCCCTTCCTCCCTCTCTCCCTCCCCTTCTCCCTTCCTCCCTCTCTTCCCTCTCCCTCCCTCTCTTCCCTCCTCTCCACCCTCCTTCTCCCTCTCTTCCCTCCCTTCCTCCCTCTCTTCCCTCCCCTCCACCCTCCTTCTCCCTCTCTCCCCTCTCTCCCTCCCCTTCTCCCTTCCTCCCTCTCTTCCCTCCTCTCCACCCTCCTTCTCCCTTCTCTCCCTCCCCTTCTCCCTCCCTCTCCTCCTCCCTCCTCTCCCTCTCTTCCCTTCTCCTCCCTCTCTCCCCTTCTTCTCTCCACACCTGACACTCCACGGTCTCAACCAACGACATCTCTCCACCTGCGCTCCGTCCTCAGCACCGCTTCCCCTCCTCTTATCCCAACCCAGCACCCACTCCCCCTCACGAGCACCCACTCATGTTCACACTCGCTCCTCTCTCACTCTTGCTCCAGGGATTGTTCCCCATGTCCCTGCTCCAAAACTGCCCCTGGAGCCCCATCCCTGGTTGGTGTTACTCTCTTTGTTTCCTTAGCGATGGGTAAGCCCACAGCCCCAACGCACACACCCCCTTTGCCCACAGCCCCAACAAACCCCCACATTTGCCCAACACACCTCCCCTCCTTTGCCCACAGCCCCAACACACCCCCACCCCTTCGCCCACAGCCCCAACACCCCCACCCCTTTGTCCACAGCCCCAACACCCCCACCCCTTTGTCCACATCCATTCTCCTCCCTTCCCAATAAGACCATGAGCCAGTCCTCAGCCAAGGCTGAGGGGAGAAGAAACACCATTCATTAACAGATTTCTACACCACTTAGAGGAGGAGGAGGTGCCAGTTGAGGAGTGGAGTGTAAAACATATCCACCAGCAGAAGATGATGCTTTGGGCCAGTTGCATTTCTCAAGGAAACTTCCTAAACTCTTCATTATCTCCACAAAATACTATCTGTCTCTGGTTGGGGTTTTTTTTTTTTTCTTCCTTTCCAAAAATAAACCTCCTGACAAGTGTTCAACCCACCCCACACACTCTCACCCACAAAACACCCGTCTCAGTACAAATAGAAAGCCATGGCTGCCAAGTGTCAGAGCAATTCCTTTCAAGTACAAAAGTGACGCGTTGGGTATCGCGCTCAAAATCAGCCCAGACGTTCTCCGGGATGCTGCAAGGTGACTCCTTGGGGAGCACAGTGGTATCTTCTTCTCTGGAGAGATTCTGGATGCCAACCTGTGTGACCTGTCCTAGGGACCCTGCTTTGGCAGGGGGGTCAGACACGATGATCTCTGGAGGTCCCTTCCAACCACTATGATTCTGTAACCATGTACACACACACACACGTGTCTGTGGCAGAAACTGAATAAAGAGCAAGGAAGTGACTCCACTTTTTGACCTGCCTGGCAATCACTAATTGCCTGGATAAATCCTCTTTGGGTTCTTGCTGAAATAGTGCCCCCCCTCCCACCCCTCAGCTTTTTCCAAAACCAGCACTTGGGGTGACACAGCTTCTGCGTGACCAAGCTCTGGTGCTGGGTTTTTTAGAGTCCTAGAAATGATGGAATCACCTGGATTGGAAGAGACCTTTGAGATCATCGTGTCCACATTGGGATGCACAGCCACAAGTCCAGCTCAAGGTGTTTCATAAAGGCCAGTTAGAAACAGCCAACCCAGAGCTTGGGCATTCCTCATTCCTAAATGAAAAGCTACATTCTTAAGTGGACTTTTGGCTATAGAGTCCAGCAGGGAAGTTACCAGATTGGACTTGCTTTGGTTTCTAAGGAGGAGTTCACAAGATGAGTCAACAGCCAGTCCCTCACCATGCTGTTGTGGGATGAGGAATTCAACTTCTGGGTGTCCTTCCTGAGAGATGAGAGCAGAGAGTGGCAAAGGCAACAGAGTCTGCTTGAATCCAGAGAGTGGCAAAGGCAACAGAGACTGCTTGAATCCTGAGCCACTGCCTGGGATGGGGCTTGTTATTCTCTTGTTACAGCGCGATGATTGCAGCGCGGGTGGCGGTGCCAGACTGGGACCCTGGAGACTGCAGCCTGCTCGGGGGATCGGTACCGCATGGCGCGCAGCCTTTCCAGCTCCCGCTGCCCTTGCCAATAGGCTTCCCATCCAACCTGCAGGGACTGTGTGCAGACAGCGAGGATCAACTCGGTGCTGGCTGGCCCTCTCCTCTTCCCCGGTGCCCGTGGAGGCCGCGGATGGGGTCCCCTGTGGCAGCGGAGGGGGCGTACTGGCGAGCGGAGCAGAGGTGGCTGGACGGAGCCTGGTCAGGGTGGGTGGCTCAGGATCCTGTTTGGCAGCTGTGAAAAGAGGAAGAAGATGTGAATCCCTCCTGCTTCCTGGTGAACAGACCCCTCTGCTCAGGAGTTTTGGAATAAATCTGAGGTGGTGGTTTAGGCTCTGCAGGGGGAGAGGGGCAGCGATGCCCCCTCGTGCCAGCACGCCCGTGGCACCAGCTCTGGGTGATGAATAACACAGAACCAGCTGTAAAGAGCACTGAACATACATATATCCAGGCTGCAGCATTTAGCAATCTCCAATGACATCTGAGTAATGTTGATTTTGTTTAGATGACAACCTCATTATGGTGCATAATTGGGAAGCAATCTCCCAGTAAACACTGGGTTAAAAACTACTGGAAGATTCTTGTTCCTCTCGTTATTAATTAGCATGTGTCCACTCCGCCAGATCCAGAGCCCAAACTTCATTTGTTATGTTCAGCCAAATGCATGAATAGCTTTTGAGTAATTATTTTCCAACATCATCTAATACCTCTCTGCACATCAATTAAAAATCCTCTTAACAAGGAACTGCATTTTGTTTGAGATCAAATGCCTAGTCCAAAGCTGTATCAATCATGTAGAGCTAATTAGTGGGTCTGCTTTATATCATTTGTTTTACTTTATTATTCTATTATACACTTCCTAATGAAACCAATTGAACAATTTTTAAATCTTTGTTCAATTAATTGAAGGCTTAAAGGCCAGCTACCTAGGCAGGCTTTTTCTGCTTTAGAAAGCAGGGATGGAAAGAAAGGATCCCTGCATGGTTTAGATCTGTTTGGTTTGTGTGGTAAATGCTCTACAGCTGGGGTTTTTTTTTTAAAGGTTTATCACTACTTTGCTATTACTCATGGCTCACCAGACCCTTGAAGGCCTTTGTTCACCATCAGGCCGTGATGGGAAAGAAAAAGGGGCTGAAATGCTGGGAGAAGGATGTGTGGGAGCTGGTGCTGAGCCCAGAGCTGCTCAGTCCCCTGAATTACCCAAGGATGCTGACATTTTCTAACAGGGTTGCACAACAGTTTCCCCTCCTCGCAAAAAGGAGCTTTCAAAAGGATGCTCAGGGTAAATATTTGCTGGGGAAAATCACCCTTTAATTCCTGAACATTGGGAAAGGGATGTGAGGCACCCAAGGGTCTGACTGCTCACGTGAGGGTATCTTGGCACAAGCCACTGTGGTTACGCCTCTGTGTTTGAGGGTACAAATAGAGATGCCCCTTGTTTCCTTACAGAATATGAGGAGCCACCCAAAGGGAACCTGTGCTGGAGAGGGCCTGGTGCCCAGGGCAGGGAGAGCCAGTCCCAGGGGAATTTACCAAGGACAGGAACTATCTCATCCCACTGTTGGCTGCTGAATCTCCCTCTGCATCACCAGCAGCTCCTTCAAGCCATACAAGATGCTGGTGTAGGTACTTCTGCCAACAGGAAGAGGCTGGAGGGACGTCAGGCAACATGCTGCCAGTGCTACTGGGAATGAGCAGCCCAAACTCTGCTTACCATATTTTTAAGAGGAAACTACCTAAGCCCTGCTTGGCCAAGGCCCCAGAAGCCAAGCTCATGTCCCCATCTCCACCCAGGAGGTCCAGCAGCTGGTCAGCAGGGAGAAAAAGCAGTAGGAACTGTTAAAGATTTCCAAGCTGTACCCTTCTCAGTGCAGTTGTATTTTCCAGACACCATAAGGAGGGAGAAAACCACGGCCAAGATTATGGCTATTTTGATGAACAAGCAACCCTTGAGCATCGCAAGAGGCTCCCAGCTTGCAGCTACCAGGAGGGAAGCCTGTGCCCCTGAGGAAGAGGAGGGTTTCCAAAGGTGCTACAACCTCTCTAAATTAATTTCCTCTCTCAGTGTCCAAGTTTATACACCACCTCATCCACCCAAGCAGAGAACCAGCATCAAACAGCCCCTCACACCCCCAGTGCCTGCACCATCTACACTCTCAAGGTGCTGAAGGAAGTTTGCCACCAAAACCTATTTTTACCCCTTTTTTTTAAGTTGTCAAAGCTTCCTACCTCCCCAAAAATCTTGATGCTAGGACATATCATATGTCAAAAAGCATGTCTTAATTAATGTACAATCAGGGTACTTAATGGTGGTAAAGTAGAACTAATTTTCTCCAGCTAGCTTGTCTAAGCAGTCCCCTCTGCAGCAAAAGGGAATGCATTTGAACTAAATAAAACTGACAAATCAGCAGATGCTTAGGGGCTCACAGCAAATGGACTGTGTTTCCTTTTTCAGCTGGGTAAGAAGGGTAAAAATAAGAATGACTTTCACATGCCGTCAGATTGCTTTGGAGGAATCAAGTAATAGTATCAGAAGCACTTGAGCAGAGGGAATGCAGATTTAGACCTCTAGAAATCTGGGTTTCAACGCAGAATTACTGCTGCTTTTTAAAAACAATGATTCCCCTGTGTTCCTTATTGAAAGGCACATACCTCACTGTGCTCCTGTCCATCTCCACTCCTTCACTAGGAGCAGCCTGCAATCCCTGTCTGTGTCTCTGTCTGTCTGTCAGTGGGGAGAGGGGCTCAGGTCTCCACTGGGTGGGCAGGTAACACTGTTCGTCAAAGAGCAGGATGCTGCCTGCATCCCACATCCTCCTGCTCTGGGAAACCATCCCCATCTCCCCCAGCAGCACCCTCATGGCACTGCTGTCCCACAGCTGGCCTCCTCAGCCTCCCAGGGCTTTGGGGAGGTCCCTGGTGTCACGCTGGTGCCCACTGACCCTGTCCACATTCCATGAGGCTGTCCAGTGCCCTGTTTTTCCCCTAAGGGGGTGCCACTTTGCTTTAGCCAATTGTTTCCTTGGTACTCTGTGTCTGGAGGTGCTTATCCCATCAGGAACACCCAGCAGTCACCAGCAGTGTGGAAGGCAGGACACTCACCTGTTTCACCGATGGTCTGGACGGGCTGAGCTTGGGACCAGAGCTCACAGGTGGCTGACACTGAGCACCCCATGCTGGGTGAGGGCTTGGTCTCTGTAGTCACAGGCTGATTTTTCCTCCCCAGGCAGCTCCACCACGGCATCTCAGCAACAGCCTTCAACACCTGGCTCTGCCTGGGCGAGGCTCCCATGGCCAAGGTCTCTGCTGGTGGCCCCAGTACTCCCTTTCTGGGGGACACACACCTCGAGGGCAGCACAGCAGCTGGGTCCAGCCTCAGCACCACATCTCCTCAGCCAAGCTCCTCACAGCACCCACGGGAGGGAGAGGGAACACAAGAGTCCTGGAGCCTTGAAGAAAATGGGAGCAACTCACCATAGAGAAAACCCCAAAGGAGCAATAGAAAATGACTGTGAATACTTATGGGTTCCCTGGGAATCAGAGTGGATGCAGGTTCAATGTTTTACTGTACAAACAGGTTTGACTCCATTAAATCCCTCCCAGATGTTATGAAACTGCAGTGTGGTGCATACCGGCTCTGTGGGCACTGTAGCTCCCACAGGAAGCACCAGTGGGTGCAGCGCCCCTGACATGGGTGCCCACTAGCCCAGAGGAGAGGTTTGATGGCCACTCCCCAGGTGCAAAGGGCTCACTGTGTCGAGGCATTTGGGAACCATTAAGATTCCTCACCCATACACAGCCTGGTTTCTGTTTCTCCTCGTTCGTGAGGGGAAGGGGGGAAGCAGGGGGGGGAGCAGGGGGAAGCATCCTTTTCGGATTATCTGAGCATCCTGTTTGGAAAGTTGTTGCCAGAAAGAGCAGTTACATTTCACATCCAGCTAAGAAACAAAACCAGACATGTAAAAACCCCTGGACCTCTTGGTGTCAAAAGAGAACGGTGCTCCCTTGTCTCTGGGGCCTGGGTCATTTCTAGGCTTAAGAAGAGTCATGGGAAAAAAATTGCCTCTAATTAACTGAGTGTTAAACGGATGCGAGCAGGAGGGAGAGCAGAGAGAGGTGCTTAGGGCTGTTGTGAAATTCTGCACAGTTTAATTATGGTCTTTGGGGGACAGGAACAGCCCTTCTGCTGGTAGAAATCACTTTCTCACATTGGCTTTGGCCAGAGACACGCTGGTGTGTGTGACTGATTCCCTCTGGCTGGAAAACACGGGGCAGAACCTCCAGCTGATGAGGCTTTTGAGTGGTGACTTCCAAAGGGAACCTGGCCACCCCATCCATCAGCCTGGTGCCTCATGTACCTGCAGGTGATTGATTACTCAGCAGCATCAGCCTGGTGCTTACAGAATACTTCATGTCACAACCACAGTGACCAAGGTGTGACATGGAGTTGGACTGGCCCAGCACCATCCATTCAGAATGACATGCTCCTGTTCAGCTGGGAACACCAGAGCTTCCCAGTGCTGAGTTTCCCCTGGTAATGGTGTGACAATTAAAGTTCATCTGTTGGAGAGCTACCAAAGCCTCAGTGGCTCTTGGATTGTGCCTCCACCTTGATGGGATGCCCAAAGCAGATGTTCTGCTCTCCTCCTATCGCTGTGCAAGGCTGTCCAAATGCGCAAGACTCTGCTGTGCACCCAGAGCCAACCCAGCCTGCAGTGAGAAGGGTACCATGCTGGACTGTGCCACTCCACAGCTTCCACTACCCAACAGAGCTCCTCAGGCTTTGCTCAAGCAGCCATGCAAGGCTGTGCTGCACAGTGCTCACACCTGTATTCCTGTCTCTGGGAGCAGGGATGGGGTTTGGATCCAAGGCTCCCATTTCCCAGGTGAGTGGCCCCTTAAGAAAGAAACGCAGCTTGTTTTCACTGGAAGAAGCATCCTCCTCCCATTAACTCACACTCTGGGCTCCGAGCACTGCGCAGAGGTTGGTGTTTTCCTCCCTGGCTGTGTCACCTCAGCAGCCACATCTCCCCATTCTCCACTCCTTTGCTGTGGTCTGAGCTGGACCATGAGAACATCAGCTCATCTCCCCTGCGTGACTTGTGAAGGGAGACGGGATGCACTCAGCGCTGCTGCCATGGAGCTCGGGTGGGAACGCCGTAACGAGATTAGGAGCAGCAGCCTACTCACACACTTGGAGTTACACATGCCCTTATACTTTCACATATGTTTAAAGTTCACTGGCAACCAACGTGCAATGTGTCTTTGCTTACAGAAACATCCCTAAGATTCAAATCCTAAATCAAGGTTACTGCACATGTGTGTGTGTGTGTGTGTGTGTGTGTGTGTTGGCTGAGAGATTTTACAGGCTCCGGAGGCCAAGTTACAATCCGAGCGTGCAAGAGCCACACGATGGATTCACAAATAGCTCTGGGAAAAAGGGACTCACAAGCTCTGCTGGCAAAGCCAATGGTGCTTGTTAGGTGCATCAGGTGAGTAAGGGGGAGCTGCGATGCCTGGGGACGCAGAAGTGATGGGAACAACTCCAAGGGGAGGGAAGCTAGCTGTGTAAATACAGCACGAGTGCAGGCAGTGACTTTAACAAAAAAAAAGGCTAAAAAAATGGGTACAACATGCCTAAAGACCTGAGCTGCACCTCACCTTGGCTGTGGGATTGGTATTCAGCCTGCAGAACATTAAAGTCACATTCACGGGCTCAAAATAGAGCTTAAGTAGGACATAAGTGTTCCTAACCTTGCGCTGGCCACGGCACAGGGATGTTTTCAGCTCAAGTGAACATTGAATTCTTGCTTCAACTAGATGAAATCCTCTTGGCATTGAGCCTCAATCAAGGTTTGGCAAGTGAACGCCAGTCACAGCCAGTGCTCAGGAGCCCGCGGCTGCCCTTGCCGGAGCAAAACGTGAGCACAAGTGCTCTCTCCCAGGCAAAAGCATGCTTCACAGACCTCAGGGCCTGCATTGGCCACACAGATCTGTTCTCTCTTGCCTCCCCTGTCAGCTCAGAGCATCTGACAGCAAACCCTTCCCCATCCCCGCATTGTTCCGTGCGGCCATCAGCTTGCGGTGCCCCTCCAATTAGTACTCACAAAGGCCAAGCAACGCTTCCCCCGCCGCCCTCGCTCGCGGTTCACACGGGCCACGATCTTCTCCTTCTCCTTGTCCAGAACATAAGAGGATGGCCATCTGGAAATTAATTTGGAACAAAGTGTAAAGAGGGAATATTTTTTGTGATCCAATTCTTTAGGTAACATTATTTAATTTAGTTCTACAAAGACCCGAACGCGGAGACAGATGCAAAGCAGAACTTGAGAGGCAGAGAGCACATTGTTCTGTTCTTCTCCTCTAAAGAGCCAATTATTCTCCTTTAAGTCCTTTAGTTTCAGGGGCTGACTGAGGAGTTTAAGGGATAAAAGTATTAGCCTTTCATCTGTGGGATTCGAGTGACTGTTCTCAAGGCAGACCAAAGCAAAATGAAGTGGGTTGTCTTATTTTGCTTCCTAACATATTATTATATCATGGCATTATTAAACATTAGTGAAGAGAGAATTCAAATTCACAGCCCTGACAGCTGATTAATTTTATTATTATTATTACTACTACTATTAATTTTTTAAAGTAAATTAAAACATTAATTCACTCATCACCAAAAATAGACATGAAATCTTTTAAGGCAACTTACAAGGCAAGCACAATGGTTGCTGTTTCCTAGAGCTGTAATACCCCTCACTGTAATGTTGTAATCAGAGTACATTTCCCTTCAGCAATGGAATCAAATACTGATTCCAGCCTTTGCAAAAAGGAGAGGGCAAGAAGGAGGAGGAGGAGGAGGAGAAGGAGGAAGGCGAGCTCTGTTGTCACTGGAATGAAAGACTTGCAGGCATTTGCAGCCTATGCTTCCTTGTCTCAGGTGACTTTTCAGGCTGACCAGCTCCTTCCAGAAGTTTCTTGAGATGCTGGGCTCACCTCCCCTGTCACCTGCAACCTGGCTGCAGTGGGTAACCCAAGGCTCACATTGCCTTAGCTGCCATTGCCAGTTGTGCTCATTTCAAGCAACTTTTTGCCTTAAATCCTTGTGCCCAGGGGGAGAAATGGGACCTTAAACTCATAGTGCTCAGGTAAACTTCTCTAATTCCCTCAGGCTGCCATAATTTAAGGAGGAATAGGCACTACAGCTGGGCTAAAGCACACGTGTAGATGCAAACAGCAGCTCTACATTTGGGTCAGCAACAAATCTGTGTCACAGGGTAGGGATGCTGCAGGCAGTCCCCATAGGCAGGACCCCCCCTGCCCTGCTCCCAGCCCTGTACTGACGAGGGTAAAGGGAGGTCAGGGAGCCCCAAGAGAAGTGAGACAGCCCCATGGGACACAGGAGCTTTGGGGAGGCTGGAAACCAGCTGGGAACCTGGGTGCCAGAAGAGAGCAGAAGGATACCTTCTAATGCTCTTCTAAGGCACATGTGATGAAGGAAACCTGAGTCTTCCTCCTCCTGAGGACCAGGAGTAGCCACAGGGCTGGAGGGCCAGGAGCCCTCTCCCTTATTTACCTGCAAGAGAGGCACTGGCAGACCTGACCCACAGCACTGGTCTCCTGCCCCACAAACCCATCTCACTGGGTGCCAAGGAGCCACCGAACACCTGGCAGCACCTGTCCCCCTCACAGAGCCCAGCACTGACCCACAGTCACCCCTCATGCCCCAGAAGCACCCACCCCCCTCACAGAGCCCGGTACTGACCCGCAGTCAGCCCCAGCAGCCCCCGACTCCCTCACAGAACCCAGCACTGACCCACAGTCACCCCCTGCACCCCAGCAGCACCTGCCCCCCTCACAGAGCCCAGCACTGACCCGCAGTCAGCCCTGGCAGTCCCTGGCCCCCTCACAGAGCCCAGCATTGACCCACAGCCACCCCTCGTGCCCCAGAAGCACCCATCCCCCTCACAGAGCTCGGTACTGACCCGCAGTCAGCCCCAGCAGCCCCCGGCTCCCTCACAGAACCCAGCACTGACCCACAGTCACCCCCTGCACCCCAGCAGCACCTGTCCCCCTCACAGAGCCCAGCACTGACCCACAGCCACCCCTCGTGCCCCAGAAGCACCCATCCCCCTCACAAAGCCCTGCACTGACCCGCAGCCACCCCCTGCACCCCAGCAGCCCCCAGCTCATCCATACTCCTGTACAAGGGTGATAGGCAGCGTCAGGAGTAATAAAGAAGAATGGCTACATGGATCCCAATCGGAGAGCCCGCCAAACTTTCCATCATGTCAGCAGTTTTCTGTCATGTCCTAATAGGTTCATTTGAGTAATTTTGTTTTCACTAATAGGATACAATGAATAATATAATCATATCAGGAAGTTTTTTTAATTCTATTAGGAAAAATGAATATTGGAATGACAGGAGAGAAAGATGAGGCCCAAAAAAAAAAGCAGGTAAAAAAGAGATATTTTGGAACGTGATTCTATTAAATATTCCTGCAGCATTAGTCATGGGAATGGGATTAGTGTCCACGCCACTGTGTTTGATGCACAGCCTATAGTTATCAGGGAATGGCAGACATCTCCATCATCCCAGATGTGGATACAGTGGGAAAGGAACATGTCTTCCTGGCTCGGATGTGTTTTCCCCAATAATGTCCTTATTAGCCCTCTGTCTACTCACACTGTGGTACAGGCTGGCTGCAGCCATACCTTCTCATCAGGAACCCAAAGCCAAAGGTGGAGGCAGATGTCCTGCTACATCCCAAGTGAGCCAGGGGCACCACACTGCCATACAGTGAGGTAGGACGGTGTGGGGGTTTGGCCCAAGCTGGAGGCCAAATGCCCACCAAGCTGCTTGCTCACTCCCAGAAGGGAAACAGGCAGAGCCACCGTGGGGTGGGATAAGGACAGTTTACTGCCAAATATCAAAGTGAATACAGAACAATAATGGCCTGTTAGACAAACACCCAGTGCTAACACACAGTACCTTATTGAACCGACGATTACAGAGGGCTGACCGACAGCAAGAACTGACCCAACATCCCAGCCACACTCCAACTGTCCTGGAGGAAAAAACCAGCCCCCACCCTTCCCCAACCAGCTTTTATAGGCAAGTGGTGTCAGGTGGTGTGGAAAACAGCTCTGGCTAACTCAGCTCATCTGGGCTGACTCAGCTCACCTGTGTTGGCTGATGGGGAGGTCAACCCTGGCCTGGCCAGAACCAGGACAGACAGCACTGGTGAGAGTGAGAGGAGACCACCTGTGCAAACACACAGATACATATCTGATCCCTTGTTATGGAATGTTTCAGGCCAGGCCAGAAGAACAGGCAGGTACAGGTGGACACATACACACAGGCAGAGCAGGATAATGCAGGCACACTGTGTGTATAAATAACTTATCCCCAAAAGCCACCTACCCGAATCACTACCAGCCTCCTTGGCAGCAGGAACACCAAAATCCCAGTGCACCCAGCAAATGTGATGTGAAATCAAAGCTGCAAAGCAAACCACCCCAGACTTCCCCCTTTTACACTGCAAGGTCTGCACGATTCCCCCAATCTGGGCAGTGCAGGGGAGGGGGTTCTGGGATCCCCATCCCAGCTGGACATATCCTGTCACCTAAAGCATTCTGGTTTCTTTCCTGGTTTGGCTGTTCGCATCTCCCCCCATCACCACGCTCCCCTCTGATTCCCATAGCCACCCCACAGCCACCCCAGACCACTCACTGCTCTGGCAGCCTCCCTTCAGGGCACAAATTGAACATTTAAAGCAAGGAAATGTGGTTTTTCCTTGCTAATCCAATGGCAAAGCAGAGACAGATCTACCAGCCTAGCCAAAGAGATCCTGGGGGCGCTGCTGGACCCCACAAAACCATGTGTTTCTTAAGTGGCAACATCTCAAAGCAGAGTGGTTCTGAGAGCGATGTCTGACCACACCCCTACTCAGAATAGAACAGCCCTAATTTGGTGTAATTCACAGAAAACTCACACCTTGCAGAAAATCCACCACCCTCAGATGAAGGTCACTCAGACTCCGAATGTGGGTTTCCTCGTTTAACCAGCTGAATATAAATTCACCCCTTTTCCTAATTCCTATTAACTTTCCCACATCACCCAGTATGGAAAGTCTTGCAAATCATCATCAAATATCCAGCTTTTCCCCCAACCCCCATCCCTAAAGCTTTCCCTAACAAATTTCTAAAGCACTGCCCTTGTTTTTCCACAAACTTCCTGGTCTGTATCCTCATGAGAGAAAACATCACCCGGCTCGTGTGGCACCGGTGTCAGACTGCTGACTCCACACAACTCTAATGATTTTCATCCATCTCCAGGAGCCTTGAACAAGCCATAGAAACATCCTGGCACAATACACCTGTCCCTGGGACAGGTACGGTAAAAATAATTGCTGGGTCCTTCCTGTTCCATTTCCAGCTGCTGCACAAGGGCTGCTAATAAAGATGCATGGCTTTTATGTCATCCATCTGGGTTCCCAGAGCAGGTACGCAGCCGCGCTCGCTGCCCAGCCTGCTCGCTGCTGGAGGACTTTAGATACTCCAAAGACAACGATACCTTTGTCTGCAGCTTGTTCAAGCTGCAGTATCGTACAGGGCCAGTGGGTTTGGAGTTAATCCAGCAGCTATGCTGCCATTAACACTTTCTGCTTCATTGCTCAGCCCAGCAATACTGGCAATATTCCCCTTTTCCTTAGTTATTGTTATAGCATTGAATGATGCAATCCGGTCCCTTCCCCAGCAGAGGTCATGAGGCAGGAGGGGGGGTTCACAGAATCATAGAGTCACAGGGGTTGGAAGGCACCTCAAGAGATCATCAGGTCCAACCCCTCTGCCAAAGCAGGGTCCCTAGGACAGGTCACACAGGGAGGTGTCCAGATGGGGCTGGAATATCTCCAGAGAAGGAGACTCCACACCCCCCTGGGCAGCTTGTCCAAGGGCTCCCTCACCCTCACTGGGGAAAAGTTCTTCCATATGTTGGTGTGGAACTTTCTATGCTCTAACTTGCAGCCATTGCCCCTTGTCCTGTCCCAACAGACACTGAAAAGGGGCAGGCCAATTCCCCCTGCATCCTACACTTAAGATATTTATAAACATTAATAAGGTTGCCCCTTTAGTCTTCTTCTCTCCAGACTGAACAGCCCCAGGTCACTCAGCCTTTCCTCACAGGGGAGATGCTCCAGGCCTTTCATCATCTCCATAGCCTCCTCTGGACTCTCTCCAGGAGATCCCTGTTTTTCTTATACTGGGGAACCAAATCCCACACTCACACCAGAGCTGATCAGCTGAATGCAGGATGCTGTAAAAGCACCAAAGTTTTTTTGTCTGCCAGGAGTGTTGTGTCCCTGGGGGTGTGTATGGACCCCTTCACCAGCCACAGCCTCTGCGTTCACAGACTGGGATGAGCTCGGGTCAGAGACCCACACAACCCACTGCTGCAGCCTCACTGGCATCTGCCAACCCATAGCCACTTTCAGGGACCAAGGACAAGCACCAGCTCCAAGCACTGGCTGGAATCATAGAATCATGGAATCACAGACTGGTCTGGGTTGGAAGGGACCCCAAGGATCAGAGAGCTCCAACCCCCCTGCTACAGGCAGGGCCACCAACCTCAGACCTGGAGCTACACAAGGTTGCCCAGGGCCCCAGCCAACCCGGCCTTGAACACCCCCAGGGATGGGGCACCCACACCCTCTCTGGGCAGCCTGTTCCAGCCCCTCACCACTCTCTCTGTAAAAAACTTCCCCCTAAGATCTCATCTAACCCTTCCCTCCTCCAGCTTTAATCCAAACCCCTTGTCTTGCCATTATCTACCCTTTTAAAAAGCTGATTCCCCTCCTTTTTGTATGCTCCCTTCAGGTACTGACAGGCTGCAATGAGGCTGAAACAGGTTGGAAAGACTGTGCTTACACATAAAATGATTTTTATATGTTTTTTTTCCCAGTAGCAAAGGCAGCATAAAGACACAGAAGCAGCCAGCATGCATGCTGGAGTGACATTTTGATAATGCCACTTTTCCTCTGTTTTAAAACAGGTTGGAGTGTGGCAGCAGCATGGTGCTTCCCAGCTATCAGGCTTAGCTGCAGACCCTTGGTCACACAGAAACTCAACAGCTGAGAACTAATTTGTCCCATAACCCCCTTCACTTTTGACCATCCCATGTCCCACCACAAGACTCTGCCAGCTCACATCGTACAGGGAAACACAAAGCCCAAGGTTAGGTGGAAAGGAACAGAGGGTGGGGAAGGCAGAGGGGGGGGAGGCAGCGAGGCCCTGATGCTCTGTAACCACAGTGAGCTCCTTTTCCCCCTTTATTTTCACTGTGGGGTAGGTACAGAGTTACTATTTCTGAGGGAGAGATGAGGGGGTCTCGCAGCACCTTCCTGCTCTTCACAGGGACTGGGGGATGTGGGAGCTTAGGGGAGTTATAGCCATATGCTCACACAGGCTGCTCAGGGCAGTGCCTCACACTCCTCATTTCCCAAAGTCGCTGTATTACCAGTTCAAGATCTCTGAGCGACCGACAGATTTGCCCAGATTGGTGCCTGGAGCTGCTAATCCCACGTTTCATCCTTTCCTTTATTTGTTTGTTTGTTTGTTTGGGTTTTTTATAAGAGGTTCAGAACTGTAATCCTAATTTAATCCTGACATTGCTGTCCTGTGGATGCTTCTGAAACCTTCCCACATCACCTGCGTGTGTCACAAAAGTTCCTGTGCTGTGGAGCAGACTCTGGTCCAAGCCCAGAGGTGAAGTTCCTTTCTCTCTAGCTTAGAGGTGCCTTCAGCCAGAACACTTTATTCCTCTCTCCCTGTCCCTGCTGCAGTGTGGATACGACAGCATCCACGGTGGGAAGGAAGTTATAGCTGTCATTATCCTGTCTGTGTATCAGCCAGCACGACCTGGCCTTCCACGCGGAGGTAGGTCCTGATCAGAGATGTCAAGGAGATGACAGCTTCGCTGTGAAGCTGAAAGGTAAGTGGACAACTTGGATGTCAACGACATCAAACACTGAGCTGAACTGATGCCAAAGTAAATATTACCAGGTCCCCCTGGGTTTCACAGGCTCTGACTGTTCCAATAACGCTTAATTCTCCTCCTCACCCACCACAGCTGCTTTTTTCCCTGAAGAGCCCCTGTTATTTTTGAGACTGAGCACCCCACAAATATCTCCAGCCTGAGAACTATAGAAAACAGCTTGTATCTTCTGAATTCATTCAGGTTTAAAATGTGGCTGTGGTTGTGCTCATGCACAACCCCTCCCCTGGCTGCTTACAGGGAGTAACCCCGTTAACCCCACATCCACCAGCATTCCCTCTCCTTCCGCTGCCAGCTTCATCCTTGGCTCCATCACCTCTCACTTGAAGCAGAGGAACCAAATATCCAATCTCCTTTGGTCCCAGCTGCAGCCTGCTGAGATAACACACTGCTGGCTCTGTTTCTGGGACAAAACATTTCTCATGTTTATTTTTATATTTAAAAAAAAACAAAACCCAACAAAATCCCAAAGCTTTCAACTTTGTGATGCTTATTCAGACCCTGAGTTCTGAGTGTTTGTCTACTGCTACTGCTCATTTAAGGATGTGTTGATAGAGGGCTCGGTTTCTGGGGTTGGGATTTATTTTTGGAGGGTGTATTAGAGATGGAAATCAGACATCCCAAAAGCAAGTCAAGCCAAGAGCTGGACAGAGGAACATGAAGGTCTCAGCCTTCAACCCACTTATTAGACCCAGGATTTACTGTGACTTTGTGCAGCAGAGGATTAATGGAATGAATCACCTTACTTCCCCTTAAGATTTGCCTAGGCATGTGATTTGGGGCTGCTAAGCTGGTATAATGATGAACAATCCTTTTTATTAACGTGGTTAAAAATAGAAACTGCAGTAAGACCTTACATAAACTAGAAGTAACACGTGCCAACTCATGCCCAAATCCCCCAGTGAGCTGTTTCGGTCTATGAGATGTTGGCATCAAACAAACAAGTGGAGTATTTGGAGAAAATAGGAAAATACAGCAGGGAGCTACTGCGGCGCTTCCCTCCCTCTGAAGGCTGAGAGCACAAGGTCAGGACTTCCCTCTACCTGCTCTGCCCCCAGGACCATGTAGTGCTGGGGTAGCTGGGAGTGCTTGGGCACTGACACACACAAACACACACATGGGAGCACACACGGTGCTTCTGTGTCCTCTTGCTGGTCAGGACTGGCGTGCAAGACTCGAGCGCATCCAGGTGCTGTGCAGGTGGTGCACGATAGCTGGGGGTGGGTTTATGACTCCTCAGGGCCTTCTTGATTGCCACAGATTGATTCTCTGCCCAGGCCATGAGCATGAACTGAACCTCTGGCAGGCAGGAGAGGTGGATACCACCCCACAGAACCCACCACAGTAACTCCAGTTCCCTGTTCTACACTGGTAGGGTGATCTCATCCCTTCAACTGTGGTTTTACAGGCACGCTCCCCACCTCTGGGATGATGATGACAACTCCAATCCACTAATGACTAATGACTCTATTTTTTTTTCATGAGCTTTAAAGGCAGAAAAGATCCCTTGGCACCTCCATTTAGCCTGCACCTAACTAACTCTGATGCCTTGGAGTTCATCTCACAGTGAGGAAAGTCCTGCCACTGATTTTGTCAAGAGCTTTGGGTGCTCTGGATAGGTCCCCCCTTGAGCTGCAGTGAATGTTACCCCCTCTTTGCTGTGGGGATGGGGACACCAGTTTGCAGCAGAGGGGGCTGTGGGGAGGCTAGAGACCATGCTCACTGAACTGGGCCTCTTCAGGCACACCACTGTGGGTCTGCCCACCACCATCATCACCAACAGCCATTTGTGGTGCTGGCCAAATGAGAGACACCAGAATCTTGACTTATAGATACAGATACTCTTGCTAAAGGCAGCAGTGTTTTGAGCACCCTGATTGTGGTTTGGAGCCAGTGAAGCAGCTGAGCATCAGAGCACACCTCCAAAACACCACAGAATGCCTGCGTGCCCTCTCCACGTGGGCCTTGGCATCTCAGCTGTGCCTTCAGGCATCACCTCTCACCAGCCTTGCTAAAACAGAACAGGTGAATAAAGCAAAAGAAGGGTTCATTTGGTGCCTAAAAGCAAAGGTGCCTTAGCCCACACAGGTTAACATCACAGAGAATGCCCATCAGTGCTGAAATACTCTGTCCAACACCTCCTCACTGAGCTTTGCGAGCTGCTCACGAGCTGGGACTGACTGAACCAACTCAGAAAAGCTTTATAAAAAATAACATTAGAAAACTTGACAGCTCTTCCTTAAGTCTTGCCTGTTCTTAGTAAGTTGAAAGACCAAATTAGCAATGCAATCATGAGAAAAAGAATCGGGAGACTTCTCCAAGCTGTCAAGTGCATTTTGCTGGATGATTAATTGGCAGTGCTGTGGCCAAGCCTTGGGTCCTGCTAAAGGCCATGCCCCTTGACTTGCACCTGCCACTGTGCGACTGATTGCAGAAAATGGATGTCTTCACTGCTTTTTTTTTTTGGGTTGCAGCTGTTAAACTGCTTTAAGGAAATCTTATTTATCTAGAACAGAAACTTGAACTTCTTCTCTAATCTCAGGAGGATGAAGTGAATGTGATTCCCCGCCGCAGACTGACTTATGGAAGCAATATTTTAGGATCTTTAGGAAAGCTGTGATAATTGGACGTGATTTTGTATTCCTTGTCTGTGAGCTTGAATGTCTCTTCACTTTTGGGCCTCTACAAGATGCCTGGTGGCAGCAGGTAGTTGGTGCCCACCCTTAAAGGGCCAAACCCAGCTCCTGTGGAGGAGAATCAGGCTCCACAAGAGGTTTAGTGCAGCAAAAAGGTGGGAAAAGCAGAATAACCCAAATGCAAGGGGAGAAGGGAAGGGGAAGAAACTGGGAAGAGAACAGGGCTAAAGGGGCAAAGATGATGCCAGCTCCTATCAGGTGCTAGGTGGAGTGAGAAGTGGAGGGAAGGTGGCACGTGGGAGGAGTAAGTCCTCGGAGATCCCCAAGGAAACACAAGCAATTCCAGAGATTTTATGTGGCCAATAAATATTCTCTGAAGTGTTTAGGGTGTGTAAGTGCTGTGTTCAGACTCAATGTCCCTAACAACAAGCAGAAACTCCTATCGCCTGTATTGTTGCTGGCTGTGGTCCCAGGCTGTTTCCCACACACAGCAAGTCACCCCTGAAATACGATGTTACCTCCTTTGCTTCTTGAACTTCCAGTCTGTCTCCAGATCCTGCCACGGGACGGATGAAAAATGAGCCAAACAGAAGTAAAGGGATCCCATGCAAACAAAACATCCCAAATAATCCAGATATTTTGATTAAATAAAGCCAGCTGTTTCTCCAGACAGCGAGCCAACAAGTCATTAATTCACCATCAGTATCTTCATACCAAGTGCCACGGGGAAGTGAGGAAAGAGATGGTGCCTGCTCTCAAACTCACAATCCAAGACCCTGCTTCCATGGCTTGACCCTGCCCACAGAGGGGATCTCTCTGGCCCCAGAAGCAGCTGTGGGACTGGAGAGGAGTTACGCAAGTCCGATCGGCACAGAGAGAGTCCGTCTCGGTGCTGTAGTGGGTTTTAGCACAGTACAGAGAGCAAGCTGTGGGATTCTCTTGTTTTCTCTAAGAGGAAAGGTCATTCACCTTATTTGAGCTACAATCACTGCCTGAGCTGTATTTTAACATCTGAAAATGCTATTTGAAGGACTTGGTGTCAGGTCCAGGGTGATGGGTGTCAAATAAATATCTACAGTAAACAGAAAAATACGAGTCACTCTGCTGACCTCAACTCCGATTCCTCCCCCGAAGAAACCCCTGAGAGACACCTCGGATGCAGCCCTAGCCTGCTTCCCATCAGCTGCTTCTCCCGTTGCTCTGCTTCAGCTTTGCCCCGTTACACAGCTGGGAGAGGAGCTCCTGGAGGAGTGAAATGAGCAGTTAAGTGCCCTGGTGATGAGATGAGTGCTGAACAGCACTGACACTCTTCTGCTGTCTTGGGATAAGATTTCCTAGGTAGGTTTTTTTAGCATGTCAAGGGCACCTGAGCTGTAGCCAGGCACAAGGTTTAGGAACCTTTATTTATACAGTGGTGGCATTAATGCCCAGGAAGGGACAGGTCATCACTGCAGTCCTTGTGATGCCATTTGGTTCTAAATAACCAACCACAATCCGGTGTTGGCAAAGTCAGGTGTTTAAAACCACATAAAATTGAGTCAAATCCAGGGGTGACTTCTTTGGTGAGCAGCTTTCTCTCTCTCATCTGCAAGGAGGGGAATGAAAAGGGGTGCCCCCCTGGCTTTTTCCTCCCAGGAAGCATTTTGTAGTGTTTCTCTATTCCCAAGAGCGTTGGACACTTCCCACTTACCCTCTGAAATCTTGGATTCTGATGACATCCCAGGGTATCCGAGCTGGGACTTTAAGAGCAGAGCCTGGTATTGTCAGGCTTGCGATCCACTCGGAAGAGCTGGAAACACTTAGGCTCTATAAATAAATCCTCTGTAGAGCCCATATGCAGCTACTGCGTTTGAAACCTCAGGAGAGCCTGAGAAAGGCAGTCCTGGGAAGTGTGAGCTGCTCATTAGCACAAGCAATGAGGGGAACGGTAATTTCTGGGTTCCTTCCCCGCTGAGCCACCGCAGCCACCCCCCTGACCCCCAAGTGTGAGGTGGGTGATGGCAGATAGCTGTGATGAAAAGCAGTTTTGTGTACTCAGTGTGAAGAGCACACTCCAAAACACCCTGGAAAGCCAAAGGAGAAAGGGAGGCTCCTTCCATCACTCCAGACAGACATCGTTCCTTATCCTTCTTTGCCCTCAAAGGAGAATTCCCACAGGAAACAGCACCTGAGGTGCACGATATACATGTGAGCCTATGAATGGGACAAGTTGGGTCCTGCAGGGTCAAAGCACAGATAACTCTGGCTGGAGCTGCAGTTGGGATATCTAGCTGGCTGCATTCAAAGGCAGCTGGCCCTTTGTGGGCAAAGGGTGAGAAGAAAATATGATATAAAGGCCACATAATGCTCGTGTTCTGGCTAAGATGTGGGTGAGGTGTAAAAGAAGGCCACCTTTAGTTTGGAAGTCACTTTGAGATCATTTGGGAGTGATGCCTCTGGAGATACACAAAGATAGCTCCTCTCTGAGCTCACCCAAAAATCAGTGCTGGTGAGGAGCACCCCACCTTCCTTCCTCACAATGGGGGGGGGTTCCTCTCCCTCTCACCCACACTCCAGCACAACAACCCGACAAACAACCAACGGGGAAGTTACCGATGGTCCTTTAAAAGTCAATTTCTGTGTGCGCTTAACCATAAAAGCAGCAGCTGCTCTGCTAAATACAGGTGGTTTATATCCTTGTCATTAATTGGAGGGGACATTATGTCATCATACATCAACAGTTAAAGTTGGTTAAAGTGCCACTTATCTCAGGTGCTATCATTAATCAGATCGCTCGCCTCCGGGTGCCCACGCTGCCTCCGCTCGAGCTGCCTTCGACCCATCAGATCCTTTCCTTCTCAGCCTGGCTTTGAATTCGTGGCTGGGACATGAGGCACATGTGATGATGATGGTGGGCTGAGGTAACCTCACTGAACATCACACCTCTTGGGTCATGTTTGTGGCATCAGAGTAACTCACCACCCAGAGATGCAAGAGTCTGGAGCACGGGGGAAGGTGGAGATGCTTTTGTCCCACATCCCCAGGGATGCAAAGCAGGGGAAGGATGATACCCCAACCCCTCTACCAGCAGCACCTTTGGGAAACACACGTGGGGAAAAGCAGCCCATTAGCAAGGCTGAGCTGCCTGGGAGTTGTAAGTAAAACAAATTGAGTGTGACATGAAAAAGTAAAGTATTGAATGGATTTTCTTTCTGAGAATTACACGAAGTCAAGTATCTTATTAAGTTCAAGAGAATTACATTTTACATGCTTCAGCAAGAGACATGTACCCTTTAGAAAATAATAATGAACTGCCTTTTTTTATGCATTCATTTACATACCTTTGATAAATTACTGTAACCAGATTAGGGAGATAAAATAACTAGTCTATTAATTACAATGATTATTATTTAATAGAAAATGGGATTCTGGGCACCGTGTATGGTAAAAGGAAAGCTTAGCAATGCATTATATGGATGTGGTATTTTATCTTAAAGAGTAAGATAAGTGTCCAGCTCTTTCTGCAATCTAAAGAATATGTTCATTACCTGTGCAAGATTTATAAGTATAATTGAGTGTAATATTTTAAAACTATTTGCCTTATTTCGCTGTACATGGAGGACAAGGCAGAGCTGCTTCTTTAATTAAACCATGCAAATTCCTTCAGCAAGTTAACGAACGAGGGCTCCATTTGTAAGGGAAGGACTTGGTTATTGGAAAAGTTTGCAAGGTGATGGAATTATAGTCCCACTTGGATGTAAACTGGGGGGGGGGGTGTAGTTACCCACGTGTTGTCTTTTCATTCTATGCATGTCAGGTGTGTTGCATCTGCTGCACACATGTGTGCACACATGAAACCTATGTATAGCTATTTCAATGCTTGTACATATAACTCCATGTGTACCAGCAGGTAATAAATGATGAGCAAGGTCAGATGTGTGGGCTCAGCACCACCTGGGTCCTGGCCTGTGTGCAGCAAGCTGCGGGTGCTCGCACCTTGCACCCTTGGAGCGCTGGGCTCCGGCTGCTGGGGGCTTCAGGGACAGATGCTCCCCCTGGATCCCCTCCATCCCTACTGATGGTATCACTGATACCCCAGTGGGAAGGGCTCGGCCTTTCATGGCTTGCATACAATTCTTGGGTCTGTTTTTAAGCAGTGTAGTAATCACAGACATCTTGTGATTAACACCACTGCAAAACTGAGCAAAGTCCTGCTGGACCACAGAGAAGCTTTGCGTGAGTTCCCAGTATCTCACATCAGGCATCAGTCAGGTGAGCAAAAAAGCTGTACCCAAAGAAGTTTTCACAAGAGGCACCAAGAAGCACCCAAATCCACCAGTTGTCATCAGCTGCTGTTATCAGACACAGTTAAAGAAGCTGTCCCGCCCATCCTCCCAAGCCCTGTCCCAACATAGGCACGGCACAAGAATGAGACCTACAAGTGTCTGGAAGCGTGCTGCTCTCACTGGGGTGGAATCACCCCTGCACCCACAGCAAGAAGCATTCCCATTGGACTGCTGACTGCCCTTGCCTGGGATGTCAAGCCCTCTCCTGGGAGGTAAGGCCCAGCTTTGCTGCTCGGCACTTTCAAGCCTGGGTCTCCAGAATTTCACCTGGTTTATGGGCTGCCTCTGGCCCCCATCCTGCCACAGGCTGCGTGCGGGGCTGCCGCCTCTCCCACTCACAGTACCCTCTGAGCTGAATTAAGGAACTGGTTTGCCCCCCGCTTGCTGTGGTGTAAATGAGGAGCAGCTCTCAAAGTCAGTGCAAAGCTGGTTAAAAGATAAGACAGCCACCCCCTACGTACCCAAATCACACCTAAAGCTGCTCCTAAGCAGCACCTCTCCACAGTCAGTACGCCTCATTAGCAGGATATACTGATTTACATTCACTTTTCCCAAATAATGGGGCTTTTTGGAGCAAGAAGAGAAATAAATAAAGCAAGGAGTAGGCAGAAGATTGCACTTCTCCCCGGACGGAGCCAACCCCTGCAGCCCTTCCGCAGGGTGCCTTGGAGACCCAAAGCAGGCCCCAGGAGGGGCAGGGCCACGGGGCGCAGCTGCAGCCAGGGTCTCCCACATCACACCCCCCTCCCCAGTCAGACAGAGCCTTACCTGCCAGTTTAAAGGGAAATGAAAGATAAATGCTAACATCTGCGACCGTACATGCAGTGGTGGCAGGGGAGGCTAAATGCTAAGTAGAGCAAGAGACGTGTCTGGCAGAGTTACCTACGCATAAAATGAACCTCCCCGCAGTGTCCAGTGCCGCCCGCACCACCCAGCCCAGCCCCCCAGGACTCTGCTGTGCTTGCAGCTCCCAGCACAGGAAGGCAGACGGCTCCGGTCCCCACTCCTCAACCGTGGGCTTCCTGTACCAAGAGGAAAACTTCAGCTTTGGCCTTTTCCCCTCTCCTGCTTTGCCAGGTCTCTGTTCCGACGCCGGAGCTGTTGCCACCTTGCCCAGAGACAGTCTCCAGTCTCGTGTCTCCCATCTCCTGTTCGCACTCACAGCATCCATCACCTGCAGCCGCGCTGCCGTAACTTCTTCTGGCAGATGTCAGGTCACCATTTATTTCTATGGTCTGGTTTTTGAACAGAACATCCCCACACACTGCGAACGGTCCCACTGATTTATAACCCCCTGCGACCTCACTGGTTCGCTAAGCGGGTCGGGAAACGGCGCTGGAGCTAAGCCTAACTCTCGGCAGCCGAGCAGGGGCTGCTCTCCCCAGCCCTAGGGTGAGCTGACATGCAGTTGTTGTTAGCTTATCTGTCACATCTGGTTTGATTCACACATCTGGCAGAAGACAGCCATTACATCTATTTTCCAGCTCTCCTAAATGTTCCTGCCTCGCATCCAGACGGAGGAAGGGTGAGGTCACGCTCTGACAGCTCCTTGACAGCTCTATGCGCAGAGGTGCCGGTGTCAGGCGTGCTCCTCTTCAGGGTGCTTCTGTACTTAAGGAAATACATCATGATTGCTGCTAATTAACTCTCTTCACCCCACAGGCTGGGCTCGCCCCTCGCAGGGTGAGCTGGAGAAGGGTGATGCTGAGAGCACTGCCTGCACTTCCAGAGCCTGGACCGCTTGCTGCCCCCCAAGATGAGGCTGGTCCAGCAGCACCGGGATATGCCAGACCCCCAGCCTGCCTGCCCCGAGCCATGCTTGTGGTTCGGACAGAGCAGGACCCCAGCCAGCTCCCTCAGCTCCCCCATTACAAGCACAAGGGGTGAGGGTGAGAAGACAGTCGGGTTTGCAGAATAGTAACAACCACCTGTCAGGTCTTATTGCTCAGCAATTTCACACCAGAGATTTGTTACATTAAAGGGCACTGAAATTACTTATGTCAGGTAACTGAATGATAATTAAATGCTATGTAGATTATTAAAATACTCTTACGGCGATGGGGAAACGTAAATGATCACACAAGACAGCCCCATTACAGAATTAGCTTACTCACTGAGTTCTGCTTTGATTTGTCATTAACCAGAGTAACTGCCCTCTCCCAGCTCCCACCTCCCCTCCCACCGCCCAGTCTGCACTGGGAGCACTCACCACCATCGACTCTGCCATGAAATCACAGCACTGCTCAACTGCTCAACCAGCAAACACAGAGTCTGGTGTACGTCCCGGGTGTCACAAAGCCATGTGACCCCCATTGGGTGAGCTTTATGTGCAGTGATGGGCAGCAACACCCCCCCACACACACACACCTTCACCCCCCTGCTCCGAGCCCCGCTGATCTGCACCTCAAGCACTAAGCAGGAGGATGCTGCAAGAAGGGAAGGAAGATGGCAGGGTGGGGGGTCTGTTCCTTTCTCTTTAACCTGAGAAATCCAACATTTGTTGGTCACTCTTATCTAAAGAAACACAGAAATGATGTGTATGGACCAACTAAGCTGTGAGTTTCCACGGGAGGGATGGAGGGAGGGGAAGAACTCGGAACCCCAAGGTTCTGCAGGTCACTCACAGCTAAACCAGTTCTTGTCTATTCTGGACATCTTCTGCTGATGCTCATGTGGTTCCCAAGCCTCAGACCTGGCCTACTTTTCCTTCCACCTAATGGATAATATATCTCACAACCCCAGAGATTTCTTCAAGGCACTGCTAACCAGCAGGATGCAACAAGAAATAAAAAGTAGTCATGGTTAATAATAAACCAAACAGTGTGGAGAGAACAGATTGCACTCAGTATCACTGCCTTCCCCTAGGTTTGGGGCTTGGTGGGGGCTTTTTTGGGTTTGCCAGTGTTGTTTTTAGCTGAGCTCCCAGCTGGGACTACAAATTGGTCTGGGCGTGGAGCTGGTTTCCTATTTGTCTGTGCACCCATTGGGACGCTTCATTGTCAGCCAGCGCCGCTGAGCCTCTGAAGCACGGGCACCGGCACAAGGCACGCCGAGTCCTGGAGAGAGACTCAATATCCTGTATGTTCGTTAAGGAGGGGCTCTCTGGGAGCAGGGTCACACCGGGACAAGCATTTGAGCAACCCCAAAAAGAGAGACTGCAAATTCAGGGGCCCTGCGATGTGGTTATCCCACCAGTTAAATCCAATTAGTTCATCATATCAATCAATCACTCCAGCTGATTGACTCAGTACTGGCAATAAATATCCCATCCACTTGGATCGCGTCCATCGGGACAGGGTCTGGGGAGTCTGTCCTGCATCAGCCAGCTGGGAGCAGAGTGGGCGATGGGGATGCGCCACCAATGCCTGGGGACAGCACACCAGCACCCTGCATGGGAGCTGGCAGGCAGCAGCGACTCCTTTCCTTTTTCCTTTTTCATTTTCCTTTTCCCTTTTCCTTTTCCCTGTCCCTTTTTCCTATTCCTTTTTCTTCCCCCTTTTCCTTTCCCTTTTCCTTCTTCCATTTCCCTTTGCCCCTTTTCCTTTCCCTTTTTCCTTTGCTTTTTCCTTTTCATTTTCCTTTGCCCCTTTTCCTTTCCCTTTCCCATTCCCTTTTTTCCTTTCTCCATTTCGTTTTCCCTTTCCTCCTTGCCTCAATGATCCTCTGGGATCACCATTCCATAGGGAAAGAGGAAAACTGCCAGCTTCAGCATCACCTCACGGGTCAGGGCAGGGATTTCCCTCTGACAGGGCTGTGATTTAAAGAGCAGCCAGGTACCAACAATCATCCTCCACATTTAAAAATTGCTGGGCAGGGAATTCTTGCCTGCTCGCTCCGTGGGGAAATCCAGAGGGGAACTGTTGGGAGCAGCATGTGCGTACGCACGTGCCCGTGTGTTAGTTTATATAACACTTTAACTAACAAGCTATGATCTTCTCCAGAGCAGTAGATAAAATGGCAAATGAAATATAGGGCAATAATTCTGACACTAAGGCGAAGTTGCTGGGTTTAATATACGCCTCTCTGCGAGCAGATAGGCCATAACGTGACAATAATGAAATATAAATGACCTACATAAAAAAAAGATAAAATCAGGTAATTACTGAAGCGTCAGTTCTTTACAAAATAATTGGTAATGACCTTTGATAAAGAAATCACTTCTGTGATACTGCTGACAGGACAATTCCCAACTCCGAGACAACACAGCGGCTGGCTCTAAATCAGGGCTGGGGCTCACAGCAGAACAAACGGGCTCCTCGGCAGCACCCAGGGGTGGCTGGGTGCTGGGGGGGGCTGCAGCTTGGTGGGCACTGTCCTGGTGAATGCAGCAGCACCCAAACCTGCCGGGTCCTGAAGCTGGTAGGCAGAGCTCGGAGATGATGCTCTGGAGATGCGAGGTGGCACTTAATGCTTCTCCTCCTTGCTGCGTTTGCAAGCTGGAGTTCCTGCACAACCCCCGGCTCGCTCCCGGCAGGCCGGGGGACGAGCATCAGATGGAAATGACTTTTGATTGCTTCCAATCTGGTTGGAATCGCAAAGGAAAGGCTGGAAATGTCACATCCCATCTCCCCCAGCGGACAGTCCCTCTGGAAAAACTTCCGAGAAGTCCAGGCGAGGGAAGGAAGAGGGCAGAAGCCTGTCAAAGCGGCCGCCTGGCACGGCACAGCGATGACCTGCTGCGAGCATCCCTCCTGGAAAGGTGGCCACAGAGCTGTTGGTATTGCTGCTGATCAAGGCAGCTGAAAAGAGGAGCGGGTGGCTGAGGGTTTTCGTTGTACCCCCATCTCACCAAGAGGGAAGGGGGAATCTGAGCCATGGTGAGGTCAGACCCACATGAATATGAAACAAATCCTGCTCCAGAGGTTTGGATCCCACAAGCAAAACCATTCCATGTCTTCCCAGGCTGAGAAATGACCCAAAGTGCCAGTATAAAGGTGTGTGGCCAAGCCTATACCGGGGGGCTGTAGAGGTGGGGGCTCTCCCACCCGTATCCACCACCACCGAGGGGCTCCAGTGCTCAGGGAGGGGTAGCTGGGACCAGGTTGGGCCAGGGACAGCTCCCACTTCCCACTGGGATTATGAAATACAAATTAGTTGCCCTCTGAGTAGGTGTGACTCACGAGCAGATGTCATGAAACACAGCAGAGCAAATAAAAGAATTAATAATAATAATAACAACAGCCCGAGCCCTACTAAACCCATCCTCACAGGCACCAAATCGCCCAGCTTTATGCGCCAAACCTTGCAACACACCCACTGAGGGAGGAGGGGGGAAAGAAAAGATCTTCACACTTCTCCTAATACCAGCTGGTTCGTTTATATTGCTGAAGTTTCACGAGACAGTTACTGACAGTGATACACTAAACACAGGTTAAACCCAGCACGATCAATCGTGCAGCCAGGAAATGATAACGTTTGCATCAAATGATAAGAAAGGCACCCAATTCCTACAGTGACTCTGGGAAATCCATCCTGGGGGTGCCCTGCTGCACCATTTCCCAGTGCACAGCGCAGCCCCTGTACTCTGTATGCCACAATAAGACCCCCGGGTGCCAGCTCACCTACTGGGACGCATCCTGCAAGCATCCCCTCGCAGGGCTGGTACCCACCGGCTCGCTGCGTCTCCGTTACTGTGGAGATTTTCAATAGGGGTGTTGCCTTTTGGGGTTACACCGCTTGCAAAGGACCCTGATTCCTGAGCCGTGCAAACCAGCATGGGGAGAGGCAGAGCCCCAGGGCAGTCCCTGTTTTCCCTCTCAAATTCAGATCCAGCTTGTTTTGGGAACAGACGTGGATTCTTTTGAGGAATTAAATGGCTCAAGAATGCATTGTTTTATTGTTTTCCAAGGCTGTTTCAGGATATGACTCTCTGAAAACCCTGGGGCTGGGGAGGTGGGCACCCAGGCCCATAAAGAGATGACTGAAGCTCTCGTTGACACCACAGCATGTAATGCTAACAGCAAGCGAGGGCAACCCTGCCAGGCGGGCGGCCGTGGCCCCTTTCCATCCTCCCAGATCTATTGTATAATAAAGCCTTTCTCCGTAAGGAAGATGAGGATGCCCTCAGAGCCTGGGCTGGATGCTCTCCGTATCATGTTGAGCCCAACACTGTGACAGCCACAGGCACTTTGGCACCTTAACCCCACACTGGTAACATCTACAGGTGCCTTTGCCACCTCATCGGTCTGGCTGGGATCCGCAGCTGGTGAACAGTGGCAGTTTGATCCCTCTGTCTTTCCTCTGCTTTGTCCATTCCTGCCCTCGTTTCCCACCTCTAACACCCAGGCAAACACGGCGCAGAGACGGCTGCAAACAGGGACCAGGCAAGGAAAACACAACAGTGGATTTCATCCCTAAATTAATGCCTCTCTCTTTGTGGGGAGGGAAGGACTAAGCCGACTTTGGGCTCTGCGCAGCTCCTGCGTCTGCAGAGGAGTCCCTGCTGAGAGCAGAGCACGCCTCCTTTGTGTTCCAGCCCTGCAGCCTCCAGACCAAGTGATGAAAAAGTTCCTGGGAAATCGGGTCTGCAGATGTGAGCTCTTCATTTGTAGGCAGGGATGCTCCCAGTTCTCCACTTACGTGCCGTCTACAGGTTAAAGAGAGGGAACGCTTAGCCGCTCCAGCAGGCTTTTTCTTTTAACGACCCGTGTTTATTAATTTACAAGCTTTACGTACGGCCCCGTTCCGTAACGCCGCAATCTGCATGTTAATATAGGAGTCGGGGTAGTTTGTGAGCCCTTGCAGCTGGAGTGGCGGGTCTGAACACCGACATGACACACAGCGGCTCCGTGGGGCTCTGGCAAAGCACAGCTCTAGCTTTTGCCAGAACTGGGAAGAACAGCCTGGTTACACTGGTTGCTGTAACCCAGCTAGTTAGCGGTGTGGGCTAATTGCTTTGGTGCAAACACCTCTCAGCGCTGGGGTAGGACCATCCATCCGCTTATGCCAGATGCTATGTCCAGGCACATTCCCATTGGAGGCCAGATCCACTGTCCCAAGCGCTGGGGCTGGGTGCTGGGAGTGCTTGGGCAGGGCTGCCAGCGGGTGCAGCAACACTGGGTGCTGTGCAACCCCCAGCCCTCCATGGGACAGCTCCCAGGGTGCCACAGCTCCGCAGCCATCATCTCAGACGCTCGCTTTTACCCAGGAAAAGGAGAACAGCTGGACCAGCGTGCCAGGAGACAAGTGAGAAGAGGCAGAAATACTTATCCATAAAGTACCTTTTTTGCTCAGATTTGGTAGGGTTTGTGGCAGGTTAGGAATACTCCAGACTGGCACGACTGAAAACATGGATGCAGGGACAATCCGGAGCCATTAAATGCCTATGACCCCCATCTACCAAATTAACTATGGACACTCCTCCAAGTCAAGGTCCACTTGTAAGGGCAAGATGCTTCTCTTCCCAGTCCGTCTGGGAATTTGGAAGCTTGTGAACTTTGTGATCCTCCCCTCCGTGCACAGCAGCCTCCTCACTCCTAAGAGGGAGGAGGGGAGGAAGGCTCACTCGCGTTTCCCTTTCGAAGCTGGGGGGTGGGAAGGAAAAGCAATCCAGGTGCTTTCAGATTTTCAAGGTGCAAAGTAAATGACAAGATGCCCAGGAGTGTGCAGCAGCATTTCATTGTTTGCGTTTGGAATAAAAGACAGATAATTAGGAAATTGGGAGTCTATTAATTTTCCAAATTTACTCATGCAAGAAGCACTGAGCTATGGTGATATTTGCTTACCTCGTCATTATGCAAAAATATATTAGCTAATTATTTTGACTAATGCAATTAAGATATGCATATTTAGCATAAACTATACAATAGAAATGTTACAGTCAGCAGTTGCCGGGTTGCACTCATGGGCAGCAGAGAGGCAAAAGTCTCAGCACAGTCTCTGATGGTAAACCATAATATTGCTCCTATTCTGCCCAACCTGTTATTATTAGTTCTGTTGCAGTAATTAATTTGCTTTACAGCATGGCTAGGTGGCACAGTTAGCAGCAATATTAATTTTTGTTATGAGCCACCTGAAGATGTCAGCTTTGGAGCAGCAGAGACTCTGCCTTTAATTGCCTACAGCCGTGGCCACGCAGTAACTCTTGCTGGGATGCAACTAGGATGCACGAGGTGTACGAGGGCATCTCCGTGCCGACGCCGGGCTGCCTCACTGCCAGTGTGCTCCCCTGCCTCCTCCTCGCTCATTCCTTGGGACATGGGATATTGCCACATGGTCCCCAGGTGCTGGTGGTGAGGAGGGACCGTGACACTGCTGCTGTGCTGTGATGAGCCCTATCCACTCCTCCTCGGTCCGGAGGAACCGCCGGAGGCTGCGGGAGGCTTTGCCCAGGGGGCAAACTCCTGTTTGCCCACCACAGCAAGGGTTGTACTCGCCTTTTCCATCACACGTCCTCACAAAGCAGGGAGGGAAACGGCTCCGGATGCTCTATGCTACGCCCCAGTACCCATCATGCTGGGACATGTTTCTGTGGGGTGAGGTGTGTGCTGCCCACCCTCGCTCTTCCCCCACTTCTCCCTACCCAGAACTAAACCCTCCTGGGAACTGAAACCAGGAAGATTTCAAGAGACGCTGCAAAACAGGGTATTTTGTTAGTGCCATAGGCTGTAAAAGCTCTTCTAGCATGTGGGGACTACATCAGCAGAGCTTGGGGCCATTGGTGCCCCCATGATGTGCCCCTGCTCCCAGGGGCTCAGCCCTTTGCTTGGGCTTTCTACCTGCTCCTGCCCTGCCTTCCTCACCACGTCAGGGGTTGAGACCAGCCCCACGCACCCCCTTTTCCTGTGGCTCAGCAGGCAAACGTGGGAGCAGAGGGAGATCAGAAAGCATCAGCTCTCCAGGTGCCAGCAGAAACCCCAGTGACCCAGCCCAACAAATTTCCCAGCGCCGCACCATCTGCTGAGTGTGGGGTCAGAGCGCTCCAGGCCCAGCACAGGGGCCAGGGAGGGTGAGGAAATATGGGCAGGTTGAGAGACGCAAGGGCTCCTCTTAATGAAACCTCCTGAGTAAGGTGCTTTCGGAGGATGGGAGGGATGGAGCCTGGGAGAGGAATCCCTCTGTGGCCACGGTTTCCATTCCCTCTTCCAGCTCCACTGACCTTGGCAGAGACCGAAGCCAAAGTCCACGGGGGGCGTTGGTACCCAAGAGCCTTGCATAGTCCAGATGCGATCGGTGCATCTTGGGAGCAGGGCTGGGCGGTGCTTCCAGGTGAAGGCAACCTGCACGCCCGAGGCGCTGCAGAACAGCAGTGCCGGGTGGGAAGGAGGAGCAGGGATGGGAGAAGAGCACCGACGCTTGTGCTGAGTCTCAGAAGGTTTGGCCGCCTTCGCTCAGCGGCGTCTCCAGCTTCGCTCAGCACTGGCTGTGCTTCCAGCGGAGTCATTTTGGCTAATTCTGCACCAACCATGTGGACTGTCAAATGGCTTCTGCTGTATTTTGTTGCCCTTTCAAATATTTCTCAAAGAGTAGGCTGTACCATCTGGTGGACAATCTGCCTGTGCGCGCAACAGCAACATACCTAGCGCAGTGCCGAAGGGCCCGCGGCACCCCTCAGCAGCCACACAGGCAGGCCATGGCCCTGCGGAGCCCAGGGCTGCTCCCAAGGGACACAGCAGTGTGGGGTGGGTGCCGAGGGGATGCTGCCCCACTGGGCTCCGGGGTGAGGGACAGCCCCTGAGCTCTGCTCCCAGATCCAGAGCAGGGCACTGAGCACTCCCCGCACTTCATCAGCCCCTTGCGGGCTCGGCTCAGGCCAGAGACCACTGCTGATGGGCTTTGGAAGCTGGGGAGTACACCTGCCCAGAAGCAGATCCTTACCCCCCCACAGCAAACCTCCCAGGCAGGGGCTGTCAGCCCCCAGCCTGCACGGCTCTTTCCTCCATCTCAGTGTAAGACAGAGTGGGTGTCTCCCCAGGCTGGGGACACATCTCCTGGAGCCACCTCATCAAGTTTTAAATCTCTTCCCTTTCCTTTTCCCTGATTTCTTTTCTCCTAGTGCAGCCCCTGGTTCCTGCTGACTCCACACACTTCCCCCTTCGCCGCACGCTCTGATGGAACCAGGCAGGTTAGAGAAGACGGATTATACATTGCTGACGGTATATATAAATCCTCATTTATATCTTGCTGCAGAAAGAATGGGCCAGGCTTAGGAAAAGCACTCCAATAATTCCTTGTGGATCAGCCAACACTTTGTTATCGAAAGCAGAAGGCTCAAAGGTCGTACGAGAAACTGATAGTACCAGCATCATCCATCTCCAAACGTACCCATCAGCTGGGCGGGCAGGATGACCCTGTGCAAACAATCCTCTCACCCCCAGCAGATCCCCCCCCCCCTGCCCAGGGATACACAGAGCTCCATCATTCACATGCCTGGGTACACGGGGTGTGCAACACCCCCACTGCCAGTTAGTTAGAACCACCAAGGAGTAACAAAGGCTCACAGGCAGGCTCTTTGCCAGAGCTGTTTCCCAACGGCACTGTCCTCTGCCAGCTCTCTGCCCCTCTGCATCCCAGAATTTGCTCTTTAGCACTGATAGATTTAGTTTGTGCTTTACGGCCTGGCTATGAGCTAAAAACTCATGGTGACCCCATAAAGCTAGTCTGTGGGTCCAACAATGGGTGGGATGTCTTGTCTTGGGAAGGTGTGACACTGGGACAGCCTTAGCTAGAAGGATGCGATACTGGGAAGCCTTGGCCAGCAGGATGAGACACTGGGCAGGCTTAGCCAGAGCTCCAGGAATTAGGGAACAGACTTGCAGGCAGCGTTTCCCCTGCAGCAGGAGGGAACTGGGCTCTAACACTCAGGGACACCAATACTGGCTCTAGGACTGGTGTCTGTGTCAGCAGCACTGTGGTGATGCCGGCAGCGACGCGCAGCCTGCTCGGGGTGCTGGCTGTAGGGACAATCGGCTTTTAATCGTCTGGGGATTTACAGGGGTTTCAAAAGGGGTTGTAGTGATATCAGGGTGTGTGCCAGGAAATGGCTGGCAGGTCTCCTAGGCACCAGTGATCCCACTGGCACCAGTGATCCCACTGACACCAGTGTGGTGATGGGAGCTGTCCTGGAGCTGATGCAGAACTGGTGCACAAAGCCACCCAGGAGCACCACACTGCTCTCCTCCTAGCAGGAAATACCCAGTTTTGCTCATACCTAAAATGTTTGGTAGGACCCCCACAAAGACACCTGCTGCTGATAACCTTTGCCCACTTGCTGGAGACAAGCTGGTCTTGCAAACCCCTAGCAGTGAGTGCAGTGGGAAGCAAGCTTGAGCATGTCCCACACTGGTGTTATATCCCACACCCCCACAGTAATTTGCCTTTATTCCTTATTACTGTCTGTACACTTAGTGTGTATGAACTTAACAGCTTCAGGGACCAGATTATTTCAGGAATGGCTGCTATGCAAATCCCATTAGGTTCAACAGGAGTTCTGCCACACATCTGATATCTGGTAGTAAATCTTACTCATGCCTGTGCTCCTAGAAGAGATCGCTTCTCCCCTGGAAGCTGGAGTGAAACTTAATAGGGAATTACACAATATGAAGGCACACAAAGGAGAGACCGGACTTTTAAAATCATGCTGGCATCCAAAAGCCGTTAATCTTCTTAGGTAATGATGAAAAATGTAGTGGGGATGGTGATGTAACTCACCAAGGGGGAACAAGGAGCCCCAGCGAGCGGGCGGCTTGAGGAAAACTTCTGCTCTTCCTCTGTTTATCCCATTCTTCACCAAATTTCTGTTCCCAAGTGGGTTTTTTTTAAACCCCAACCCTGTAAACAGCCTTTTCGGTGCTGAAAGGAGCAAAGCAGCACGTACAGCCGGCACAGAAGGCCTCTCCCCTTCCTTTTTTCCCATTTAATTAATTCCACAAGGAGAGGAGAAGAGAAGGCAACCTCGGGCCTGTGGGGCCGAGGCAGCAGGTGGGCTGTGGAAAATACCACCGGCTGCGGCAGTGCCGTCAGGCAATCCAGCCAGGAAGGGGTGATGGGTTCCCTGTGGGGGGCGCTGTGTCCCTGCCCCTTCGCTGCCCCTCACCGCGTTGGCAGCAGTCGTGTTCACTTCCAGCAGTGAAACCTCCAGCTCCCACAGGACAGAACCAGTGTTTTCCAGTTAGTTTTTGCTTTAACTAATCCCCACGCATGGAAAGGGGGTGCAAGCCCCCCACACCATCTCACTGCACGCACTGCTCACTATGCACACTATAATCAAACACCCCTGGCAAAGCCCCTGGGCACACACTGGGCTGGGGACCACAGGGCAGTGCCAACATCCTGCGTGCCTTCGGCTGTGCCCCTCCTGCATCCCATCTCCCTGTGGGATGGGGCAGCAGAAAGGCTCATCTCTGAACAGCCCCAAACCTAGGGATGCAGCTGGAGAAAGACTTGGATGCTCTAGCTGATCCCCAAGGAGGCGGAGGGGAGCGGGTCCAGGACCCTCTTTTCTGAGAGGAGGAGCAGCCAGTGCTCCCCTTGAGATGGACCCAAAACCTCGGTCACCAATTGCAGCGCCCTCCCTCCCTTCTAAGAACAAGTACACAGTGTGTTTATCCTCCCAGGGTGCTGGTGCCATCACTTCAAGTCTCTCCCTGACTATTTTATTTATCATTCCAGGGCAATTCCACCCAGCATCCAAGGCCGGGGGCTTTGCTGCCCCGGCACTGCTACACCTCATGGGGTGCTGGGGGCTGCTCCTGAAGGCACCAGTTCACCCCTGCCAGCCTCACAACCCCCTCCTTGTGATCCCTTCAGACTCCCTCAGAGCAAGTGGCACTGTGAAATATTTACTGTAAAGAGAACGTGCTCCGTAATTAAAACTTTCTGCCATTAGAGAGTTTATGATCTAATGATGCTATAGGAAGCCGAGTTTATGGTCACTGAATCGGTACTTGATTCGGAGAGCACAATTAACAAATCACAGCAACAGAGTATCAAAGCGCGTCGTTAGAGCCAGAGTCGCCCTCCTCTAATGAAATGCTAGCTTTAGTAGTATAATTATTAAGATCACCATTTCACTATTATAGTAATAACTGTAGATAATTGCACAATATTATCTTTCACAGAATCATCTCCTCTGCATAAATTAAAAGGTTCAAAATATAATTCACAGGGCAAAACCCTCCCAGGAATTCCGTGGGGAAGATCAGAAACAACCAGCAGAAGTGATGACTTGCCTTGATTGCAGCAAAGCCATGTGGCTTCGTCTGCGCTCCCTTCATAAGGTGGTAGCTCTCCCTAATTGGCCTACAGGGACGGAGCGCTGCTACGGAAGGATAAATTGTTGGGCTCTGTGACCGGAGGTACAGAGAGTCCAATAGAGTTAAATCGTGGTTACAAACAGAAGTAATGGTTACATGACATCTTTGGATCTATTTTTAATTAACTACCAATAAAGCTGTGCAGTAATTATCAGTCGCCCGCAGTCCCTACCAGGCGTGATGTATAGCTGGTGTTATTACTCCTGTCGGGCTGGCCTTGCTCCACCTTCTGCTGAGGATGGTGAGGGGAGCGCCAGCGCTAGGTGGGCCCTCAGCAGCTTCCCCCAAAAATCCTCACCAGACTCAAGAAGGTGTAATAATGCCTTCGCACATGCATGGGATGGGGAGGAATAACCACTTTTAGGCACTTTGAGAACTTTTCTGCTAAAACCTGAGCCACCAGCAGACTGTGGGGATGGGATTTACCAGCCTTCAGCATCCCAGCTCATCTCAGCCTGCAGCAGACATCACCTTGTGGCAGATAAAGTGTCTCAGTACTTAGGGACCATACTTAGATGCCAATAGATAGCGAAAGGAAGTGAAAGGCTTCCTACCCTGGGGTGCCTAAGGGATTAAGCAGGTACCTTGGTGCTCCCAATGACCGAAGTAGGGCCACCAAGACCTGTCTTGTGGGTTTGAGCACAATCCCCCCCATTTCCACTGAGTATTTCTTATTTCTTTCTGTCTAAGCCCTGGAAATGTAGAAAGCCTTGCCAGAATGCATTAGCATTATCCAATAAGGAAGTTGAGATGCTTATCAATGGCACATCCAGAAAAACCTGGGGGGGGAATGAGCAGCATACAAGGCCAAAGGTAAGAAGGGGGTGTTCTGTGCACCCCTGCAATGTAGTTCCTGTAAAAAGCAACTTGGGTGTTTTGCCCTACAACCTGCAACAACACGAGCCCGTGCACCGAGGGATGGCATGGGAAAACGCCTCGGGAAAGCACCCTGGGTGCTGCCTCCCCCCTACAGCACCCATCTGCAGCCTGCAGAGTTAGTGGCACCCCTTTTACAAACAGGACAGCAAAGAAGAAGGTGCATCTGCTTGGCAGCTGCATCGGCCTCAGACAGGCACAGAAACCCCGGGCTCCACAGTTGGCTTTAGCCTGGGATTGAGGCAAAGAGCCCAGTGAAATCAAGAGGAGAAGGAAGCTGCCACTCCAATGCTGAGGGATTCATGGAAACTTCCAGCATGTTGCAGGCTGCTGCGAGGTGGTGGGCAAGGTGATGCCCCCCCTGGGTGGGGAACAGCGCCGATTCTCAGCCCTGCAGCACAGAGAGCTTGCCCACAGGTTTCTCAGGGGCACCATGCCATGATGGGAGAAGGCAGGCTTGGGTGGGACACTGTCCCTGTTTGCCTCAAGGGAGGAAGAGGAGCTGCTGCAGAACTTGCTCAGCATCCCTCTGTGCAGCTTGTGAGAAGCCCTGTGAGATGCAGGTTCCTACCCCTGCCAAGCTGCAACCAGCCCTACTGCAAATCAGTCAAATGGATCCATTATCCCAAAGAGCAGCAGCACACTTGCCAGTTTACTTCCCCCTTTTTATTCCCATCCCCAGCACAGCTTAGAGGAGTGAGCCGAGCGCCTGGAGCCAAAGTTCAGCACGGAGGCAGCTAATCTCTCCTTCATGCTTCCCTACTCCGAAAAAAACTGCGGGCGCGAGCAGAAATCCACCGTATTTCAGATCTCCTCCGAAAGGTTGTATCCCAGGACGGCTGCCCCTTGGGGAGGGAAGAAATTTGTGACCTTGCTTAGCTGAGCAAGCACATCAGCTGCTGGAGCAGAGATGCTGTAAGCATTTCCAGCCCAGCTGGAAAGGAGGTCACGTTGCAGGAGGGCTACCTGCCCTGCGGCGGGGGGGCTCGGCGCGGATGCTGCGCAGGATGAGGGTGCTTATGGGAAGCCACCAAAGAACGAGGAGAGCCGTGCACAGCTCCTCGTGATGCTGCAGACTCACTCACCCCATCAGCAGTCCCACACCATTGGTACCACCAAAGCCCTTAGCATCGGTGCGAAGGCTGCAGGGGGAGGACAAACGGACAAGGCCGATCAGACAAGCGAGCAGGAGGTTCGCCTGGCTGGAAGGATGCAGCAAGGAGAGTTAGGGTTTTGTCAGGCCGGTTTCTGGGAGGGTTTACATTGCAATTTTGCCTAATTAGTCTCCAATAATTAATGCTGTGAGCGTAAGAGAGAAGTAATCAGACAAAATGCTGGTAAGTAAACCCCATGGAAGCCATACATCTTCTGATAGTAATGATTATGTTCTTTTTTATTATTAAAGATCCCATTAGAAAGAATTTATGATTTTTCCCCTTTGCAAGAGAAATAATAAACATTACGCTGCCTGCTCTTATTTTTGGTATCGAGCTGCTGTAATTAGCCACAGTTAAAAAGAAATTTTGCTGAATGGCTTTTGGGGAACATTACATCCAAATTACAACCCTGTAGATTTTTTTTTCATGTGAAAACACGCTGTCAATAAATAACTCAAATACAGTTTCTCTGGAAAAAAAAAACCAACAAACAACAACAAACCCCACTTAGATCCTGAGGAAAACAAGAAGGGAAGGAAAATGACGGTGCTGAGGACCTGAAAAACCACTGGAGAGGGGACTGTGCTTCCCGATTGCTTTTCCAGGGGATTTCTTTGCTTCCTGGGGAATCACCAGGGAAGGCTGATGCACTGGTGCTGGCTGATGCTCCGGCACTCAGCGGCCCCACACCAAGGTGCCTCTGCAGTGGGAACCTGCACCCAGCCCCATTGCCCACGAAAGCAAAGAGAAGCAAATGTTAGGTTTGAAGGCTGCGGGGGGACCTCATTGCAGCCTGCCAGTACCTGAAGGGAGCATACAAACAGGAGGGGAATCAACTTTTTAAAAGGGCAGATAATGGCAGGACAAGGGGGAATGGATTAAAGCTGAAGGAGGGAAGGTTTAGATTGGATATTAGGGGGAAGTTTTTTACAGAAAGAGTGGTGAGGTCCTGGAACAGGCTGCCCAGAGAGGTGGCGGATGCCCCATCCCTGGAAGTGTTCAAGGCCAGGTTGGATGGGGCCCTGGGCAACCTTGTGTAGCTCCAGGTCTGAGGTTGGTGGCCCTGCCTGTGGCAGGGGGGTTGGAGCTCTATGATCCTTGGGGTCCCTTCCAACTCTTGCCATTCTATGACTCTATGGTTTGCCAAAGGTTCTTGTGGCTGCTTGTGGCCTGTGCTGCATGTGCTCTCTGTGTCCTTCACCAGCGTGGCCACGATGCTGATCTGGGGGGCGGTGGTACCCCTGGTACCCCACGCCTTCCGTCCCAGCTAAGAGGAACATCCCATGGGCAGCCAGCTGTGTGAGGCAGCCAGGCATGAGAGAGCTCCAGGGAGCTTAAGCAGAGCCTTTTGGTACGAAGCTGCCTGACCCACATGCTAAGAGGCTTCACGTGCAATCTCCACGCCAACAGTCAATAGATGTAGCAGCCGTGGCGTTGCTGGCATGGGGAAGGGCAGCTCCTGGGCACCGAGGTGTCACACAGGGCAGCAGCCGGCAGAGGGAGGGAATGAAATGAGGACAGCTAAAAACCACCGAAGGGTTGTGCTTTGCTTCTCACTGCAGAGAAATCCCCGGGGTGCTGAGACAGCATCCCGCAGAACGGTGCGCTAACACCTGCGCCTTGCGTGCGTCCCTCTCTCCTGCTGCAGCTGAGGAGGGACAACTGTGGTGTGGCAAATGAGGGGAACAAATTCTCCCTGGATATGAGAGAGTCCATCAAACATTCCTCATCAGGATACAAAGGATGCGCCTGCAGCTGGAGGGGCTCCGGTCAGCTGGAAGGAACGCAGATGGGACAGGTGGGGAGAGGCGAGGAGGAGGAGGAGGATGAGGAAGATGGAGAGCAGCATGGGCTGGGTTCATTGAGACTAACCAAGTTAAGGCAGAGGGGTGCAATTCATCCCCAGCAACCATCTGAAAAGCAACGTACACACAGTTCACACTCAACGTACCCATTCATCTTCCCAGTCCAAACCCATGGAGCTGATGTGCAGCAGCCAGTTTGGCAGGCAGCTCCACTCCGTACGGAGTGGGGATGGAGTAGGGAGCCTCCTCCCTTCCCAATCAAACAGGATTTGTGATTTGCATGCACCTTTTGAGTCAAAATCAAGCTTCTGCCCTGGGTTGGCCCTGGTTTAATTAAAATGATGAGAAGGCGCGATACGCTTTTGGTCTAAGGCAAAAAAGGATGCACAGCACTGAAATTTGGAACAAACATTAAAAAAATGGAGAAATGCATGGCTGGAAGTGATAAGAAATGCCAAGACTGTGTATTACACGGGATCACGGGCTGAAAATAGAAAATATCCTAAAAAGAATTCTGGCGTAGTGTGAAACCGCTGTGGGAAGGTTTGGATGGGATTACATGCTGTACGGATAATGTCCCTGTAACCAGCCCTGTCAGGGTTGGTAATCTGGGCTGTGGTCTCTTTGTGTGTAGAGCTGACAGGGATGCTCATTGGTGGGAGCTGGTATTCTCCTCCCAGTTTGGTGTAAGGGATGGGGATGAGGATTTCACCTTGGACTTGGGCTGGAAGAACCGGTGGGTATCTGAACGTTTGCGTAGAGATTTGTGTGCATATATATATATATATATATATATATAATTTTTTTATGTTTTAAAGGGCATGTCTCTCATGCACACAAGCTTTAGAAGACAACTGCTCATTTCTGGTGTCACCTGTTTAGGTAGCCAAGGGTTCCCTCTGTGCTGTTCCTATAGCTCGTGCCCTTGTGCAGGGTGGGATTCAGGAATTTGAGGTATCAGTAGTTCGAGCTGTTGGAAAACTGGGTATTGAAACCCTTGAAGGATGAATTTCCCTTTGGCCTTTGCAAGCATGATGCCCAGAAATGAGAAATGTGGGAAAGTCCTCCTAGTCCAGCCTGCAGCAGTTCACCAGCAAGGAGGGAGTGCTGGGGCGAGCTCCTTTTCACTCTGCATCACTGGATGGAGGACTTCTAATCCAGCTTCCCCATCGTGTCCTCTATCTGCTTCACCCAGCCTCTCCGGACCTGTTTTCCAGTCCCATCAGCCTCTGGAGTTGCTACTTTGCTCAGGATGAAGGTAACCAAAAGCAAGGAAGGGAGGTAACGCTTTAAAAACACATTGCCCCTCCCAAAATACATGGTTATTTTTTAAAAATGTAATTTCAGAAAGCTGTTAGAAAGAGATGATAGAAATAGATGTTGTTTTCACAAGACAAACTTGCCAGTTGAGCAGCGGAGTTATTTATAGCCTGAGAGCTTTTCACTTTTAAGTTGCTTGTTTGATACCAATAAAGGGAAGAACAAAGGAGGGTTTCGGCTGACCTAATTTGAGCCATCCAAAAGCTGGCCTCTGCTTTAGCCAGGTCACTCAGGCTGTGTTTGCTGTCATCAGAGAGATCCTGGGCTGCTCTGAGGATGTCTCATCAGACATGCCCCAGTGGTGCCGCTGGCCATGGTGGGAGTCGAGGTAATGCTCTGGCTGCCCCTGGGGCTGAGGCTGCTCTAAGAGCTCCCCAGCCATTCACAGGGTCATGCACACAGGCAAAGGGGAGATGCTCAAACACTGGTATTGGTTTTGAAGGGTCATCTTTATGACCCCTGGTGAAATTTCACGTGATAAAATTCCTTCCCATAGCAGTCGTCCCCTTCTATTTAATTTCCCTGTACTTAATTTTCCCACATTGGGTCTCCACCAGCCTGTCCCACCTCCCACAGCCCCATGAGAGCTGACTTTATTTTAAGCTGTAAAATACTTTGATGTCTGTGGACTTGGCTCTTGTACAGTCCTGAACTACCAGCGGGAGGTAATAGTTTCCAGGACATAACTTGACTTGATTTCCCATTACTCCTCAGGCTCCCTGATTTGCATTCATCTTAAGGGGGAACTACGCATTTCCAAGCCGAATTTTCTTCTGCTATTCAAGGAGTCACGCGAGGCTCCGTTCTTCCAGCCCAGCCCGTACATATGGTTTGAGAAGAACGGGTGGAAATGGAAACAGAAGGACCCAAGAAGCAAAGCTCCAGATGATTTGGGGAGGGTGGGAAGGAGGGAGATGCAAAGCCTAAGAGCCTAAGAGCTAGGCTTTGGTGGGGGGGTTGTCCCACCGATGCTCATCCTGCCCTTGGCAATCTGAAAGTGTAAGGAAATGTTTTCCTTTCCCCTTTACATCCAGGGGATCGGCTTCCTCTCCCCTCCTGTTGTATCCCAGAGTCTGACTTTGAAACTGTCCACCAGTACTGTTGCTCTCCTCCTGGTTTGGGTCTCCAGGAGGATTTGGGGTCCTATCCCTCCTGGAGAGGCTGATCCCATGTGCAAAGCAGACTGAATGCAGGTATGGCTGATACTTGCTATTGGTTGGATGGAGAGAGACATGGAAACATCCCACCTTGGGGAAAGATGCCTCCTGCAGCCCCCAGGCTACTCAGCGTGCCCAGAAGGACCCAGCCCTTTGCTCAGAGAAAAGACAACCCCAGAACTTAATGGGATTTGAGAAGAGCTGCCCTACTCCCCCTCCCACGATGGGTTTTGGTTTGGTGCCCAGAACATCTGGTCACCCTATAGCCTTTTTTTTAATCCCATAGACACATCTCCCCAGCACATTGCTGCCTGCCAACAGATGAGCTGTAACTGCTGGCACCGGGGAGCCAGGAGACATTAACATGCACAGCGTCTCTGCAGGCAGCCCCCCACCCACGCCGACGCTGCAGGGGGCTGCCAGGGGGCAGCACTAGGCTTCACCAGTCGCGGTCCTGCATTGCCACACACCCGCTTGCACAAGGCCACTTTGCCCAGGAGACTTATCCCCAGATAAATCATGGGGGGGTTGTCCTCTTTAAAGAGTGGCATAGGGATCGGGGGGTTGCTTTGAGTCTGGAAGGCTGAGCTACGTGCCCATGCTGCAGCTCAGCACCCCGGGCTGAGCCCTGCATGGGTCCAGGGCTGGCTGCTGCCTCCGATGGGCAGGGACCAGGACCGGCCCCGCAAGGACATGCAGCCCCTGCACTAGACCTGGAACTGTCCTTAGTGAGCTTACACACACAGAAGTGTCTTTACAAGACTTAGACCATCAGGCATTGGGACCTCTTTGCCTTTGGAAGCTCCCAGCAGTGCTGGAGCCCAGACCCCAGAAAGGGCCACTCTAACATTGCGATCATGGTGTCCCTAGTGCAAGGAGGAAACCTCTCCATCCATCGCCTTTACTTCCCAAAACTCCTACCTCCCAACATGCTTAACCTCAAGCCACAGGTGTCACAGGCCTGAGACCTCCTGAGGAAGCCCACCAGCAGTCCCAGTTGCTTTGGAGCTCAGGGTTTTTCTAGTCCATCTAGATTAAGTTTCAATGACGGCCTATGACTGCCAATTGTGTAAAAGGCTGAACTTCCCTCAGTAGCTCCCAAAGCAGAGGTGCCAGCACTGAAATATGGTCCTTGCTAAAAACCTCCCCAACAAGGGGCTGCTTGGACAGCACAAACCATACTTGCGTCCACAGCAGTAGGAGTGGCTCCTCACCTGGCATGAGGAGTAGAAGCTGCTCCCTATATCCAACCAGGAGTAGATCAGGGTGGGAGCCAAGCGCAGGCTTTGCTGTGACACCATCAGGACAACACACAGAAGCCCTCAGGGCGGGAGGGCACTGAGGACCCTCGGGACCTCCAGCAGAGCCTAAGACCACAGAGAACAACCACCGTGAAGTGATAAATGTCCCTGCTGGGGACCAGGCTGGGTCTCCAGCAGTGAGTGAGGGGTCCCAGGGTGCCAGGGCAGCTCCAGAGGGGTGCAGGCTGTGCTACTCTGGCTCTTTAGGTGAGTTATTAACAGGTAAGAGCCCACAGCAGGCTGAGGCTGGGGGTCCTCTGGCACCTGCCACCACAAAAGCCTCACTACGTGCAGTCAGATGGCTCCAGCACACACTACACTAAGCTGACTTTTTCTCCCTCTTGTGTATTCCCGTACAAATTCGCTTAAAATGTTGCTATAATGTCAAAACAGACCCTCAGGATCATCAGATTTCAGAGGTCTAACTCAGAAAAAAAGCCCAAGGACCTCAGCAAAATGTGTTAGAGCCCCGAGTAATGCAAAATCCACGCTCTAGTACAGCACCACCATGGCTACCAGCTGCTTCAAGGTGCTTCGAGGAGCACCCCGGGGAGCTCTCTGCCAGGCTGGGGAGGACAGCGAGGCTGTGCACTGCTACGGCCACCCCCAAGGAGCATCGTGGCCACAGCACGATGCAGAGGAGACCTCGGGGTGACAATCAGCTGTCCCATAGGGAACAGCAGTCCAGGACCGGTGTCTTGCAAAATAAAGCCCTGACCCCATTGCCTGCCCCGCTCTCCACCAGCCACAGCAGTCACCCCAGCACCACAAATCACAGGATGGGCTCTCAAGCTCTCAATGAAGAGCACAAGCTTTGGGATTTTGGAGTGATATTTGAAATCCCAACCCCGTAAGGACAGGAAGGGAAGTGACAGCATTCTGCTTTCCACAGAGAGTGCTCGGCTTCCCCAGCAGTGGGAAGAGGCTGCTGTAGCCACACTCCTCCTTCCTCGGCAGAGCATGGAATGCAAAGCACCGAGCATTAAGCCCTTCTGTTTTACACTGCACACTGATTTGGAAGCAAATATTTTTCCAACAACATCACCAAATTGAAAGCATTTTGCAAATCTGAAACCTTCTTGCAATATTGTTTTGGGAAAAAAACCCTGAGTGAGCGAGCGTCGATCTGTCAGCGCCAGAAGCCATCGCTGACAATTTAGCTGGGAAGTGCTAACCCACCGTGTCAAACAGCGCTGCCATCCCACACGGCCCCGCAGCCTGCGGGCGGCGAGTCCCCCTGGGAGCCGGGCGAGCCCCACTACCAGCCCTGCTACAGCCTGGGAGAGGACGGATCAGGACCCCCTGGGCTGGCTGTACAGGATCTGCCAGCTGCCCCATCCTGTACACCTGTCCATCCTGTCCATCCCATCTGCTCCATCCATCCCATTTTCTCTGTCCAACTCTCCTCCTCTATCCCGTCCTCCCCATCTCACCCCATCCACCCTGACCACCCCATCCATCCCAGCAGTCTCGTCTCTCCCATCTTGCCCCATCCCATCCTGCCCCATCTGTCCTATCCATCCCATTCACTCTGTCCATCCCGCCCCCTCCATTCCATGCTCCCCATCCTGCCCCATCCATCCCTCTGCCTTCCCCCTGCCCCATCCCACAAGAGGCCAAGCAGAGACAGGCATTCCCCATGGGACTGGTATTTCCCACCATATATCTGACCCAGCTTTTTGGGGTGAGATGTGGCAGAACACATCTCCCAGAAGGCGCCTCTCCACCACTGTGTCCCTGCTCCCCGCCTTTTGGGCAGCCCCCCCTGTTATTAGCGTATCTGGGGATGCACAGAGCACTACAAAAGCCAGTGCAAAGGCTGGAGGCAAAGCAGTCACTCAACACAGACCATAGCATGACAAAGGCACAGTCACATTGCAACCACATGACATCAGGGTGTGGGTGCAACACCAGCGTCGGTGGGTGCTGGCACCCTTCAGGGCCCCACCACACCACCTGAAATGGGCACTGTCCTGGGGTGCCCAAGGAACCTGACCTTGGGAGCTCTGTAATCCCACTGGAGAAAAAATCTTCACCTCTTTACTATGTCCTCAGGGTGAATATGAGGATGAGATGATGAAACCATGAGAGGTTCCTTTCCAGCAGACAAAGGGATGAAGAAGGAGAAGGCTGCCTTGCCAAACCAGCGGGCAGACTGGGTCTTTTTTTAGCTGGTCTGTGACTAAAGGAACTTCCAAGAAAAGAAAAAAGGAAAAAGAAAAACCCACCCAACATTTTGGCTGAGATTACCAGTAAGTGAAAACAGTTTGAGGGCCGCAGATGTGGGATGTAGCTTTTGAAAGGGGTTTAAATCTAAACCTGAATGATTCACACTAAATAATAATTTTAAAAATAAGAAGAAAACAAGTTTAAAATCACTGAAGGGCAGAGGAAGATGCTCTGAGCAGCAGAAGCTGTGCCGGCCCCGGGGCCGATCCTGCATCCCGAGTTCCTGCCACGTGTGGTTTGTGATGCTGGGGTGTGAGCCGGGTCCCAAAGCTTTACCTGGGGGTAAGGCTGCCGTTCACCCTCCCGGGTGCTCCAGGGAGGAGAGCATTGGCCCTCAGAGACTGGAATGAAATATATGACAGATGGTTTAAAAAAAAAACCCAGACAAAAAAAGGGAAAAAAAAAAAAAAGCAAAGCAATTATCAAAGGGGAAGATTTTGGAACATATCCTTTGAAATAAAAATTTGTTTAGCATTTTTAGCAGCTGAAATAATTTTCAGAACATCTGATGAGAGATTTAAGTGGTTCATTTCCTCCTCTCGCTCGCCAAGCTATCTGTTTGAAGATTGTCTGCAGCACATCTCGTTCTCTGGTTCAGTGCTAGTGGCATTTTTCATTGGATAATGGCAGAATCAGAGATCAAGGGAGGAGAGGTAGGAAGCATGACATTCCCGGCCGTTTGAGTGTGCAGGAGGGAAGAAACACACCCTGTGCTGTTTTAAATACAACTCTATGAAAGTCTGACTGCCTTTCTTCCCCGCTCGCCTCTGCTCTTCTGTTCTTCCTTCAGAAAATAAAACAAGGAAAAAGGAAGAAAGGGAAGGGAATGAGGCATCTACCTCATCTGATATCCTGAGGAAGTGCCAGATCACTGGGAAATGAATAAGCTCATGTAGCTGACAGTGAGGAAGCACCCCGATAGCAGAAGCTGCACACAGCAATGTGGTGGGACTTCCCTGTGAGCCCCAAGATGCCATCCCAGAGAAGAAAACCTGCCACTCCGGTATCCAAATGTTAAGGACACATCATGGTTATGACTTTGCAATTTCTTTCTACCTCCAGCATGTTAATTCTCAGTTTGAAAGTTTTCAGCCATTATCTTCACAGCTCTGGTTGGAGCTGGGGCTGTACTGCCACCCTAGCCCTCCGATGCTGACTCAGAGCCACTGGTGACCAAAGACAACCGATGGCTGGAGACAAGTGCCATGAGGGCTCTTGTGTTCAGAAGGCGCTGCTTCAGAAGAGCAAGAGCTTTACACACAATGCTTGCTAATTTTTAAGGCCTGAGGTACAAAGAGGTGAGATTCTGTGTGCTGCCCTTGCCCCGTGCTGGCCTTTGGTGTTCCTGAAACTTGGGGCTATCTGCCAATGTCTCCTGATGTTTGAGAACTCCTCCAAAATATTTCTAATCCCTCTTTAGCCTGCATGAGGAATTTGGGTCGTAAAGAACGAGCTGGGGGGTGGCCTCAGATGGTTGGCATCAAAGCCAATCCTGTGTGGTGAGATCTCCCAGCCTACACACTTAACCCAGCTGCAGGCACAGGTCAACTTATCTACTACAACTTCTGGGCTCAGTGTCCAAATTGTGTCCAGGGCAAAATATCCATTAATAATCCCTGCACAGCACCAGCAGGCACTCTGCCCTGAATTCGGGGGGGGGGAGTGGATTCTGTGCAAACGATGGCACTGAAATTAAAGATGAGGGCCCGGCTGCTCTGGATGTGCTGCCCACAGACGGTGACCACCTTCTTGACAGCACCCACCAGCTGCCGGGGCTGCTGCTGGGTGAATCCGGACGCTGTGTCAGCATCAGCTCAGAAAACAGCTCCATCCCGACCTGGCACCCTGGTTTTCTCTGGGACAGCTAACCTCCGCCCTGGGGATTCCTGGGGAACGTCTGGAGAGGCTTCCCGTTCAATGGGATGAGTCTCAGAAAAGAGGATAACAAGGCACTGAAGGAGATTAGGGAAGTTCCCTGCTTCTGGTGGGAATTTGGAGGAGACACGCACTCTAATCTTCCACCGAAGGGGAGATTGGAGGCCTTTAAGTCTCTTAAGCCGTGTTAGTTAGGGCTCAGCCGCAAACTTCCCTCCAGCTCTGCAGTTCCTTCATGAGGAGGGATGAGGTGGGGTGGGGGGGATCTGTGCCAGGAGACCGCTGCCAGGGCAGGCGTATCCCGATGTAGCCTTCAGCTGCACCCTGGGGTGCTCAGGGCTTCTCCCCATTCCCATCCCCAACACGGCTACCACCTCTCCCACCCCGAAGCCACAGTGATCGCACATGGTGTTTGGGGAATTACCACCTGGAAAAGGGGGGGTGAGCAAAGGTAAGAATGAATGCACCGAGCCACAGTCCTGTCCCTGGGGAACTGAGTGCTCTGGAGCTGTTAGCTCCAAGAGCTGCTCTTTTATTCAGGAAAAGAAGGTAAATACGACCAACGAGAGGCTCCAAATATGTGTTGTGACTTTTCGGTGCCGTTACATCTAAGTTGAAGGGTTGATTTTTAATCCTTTTTTTTTCAGCAGAAAACTGAGCAGGGAAAAAAGAATCCAAAGGCCAATGGGTGGATTGGAGCAGGGTGGAAGTCACAGGTTTTCACTACTCTGGGAGATGAGAACAGCGTGGGGAGACAGCGTGCCATGCCTCCCAGGGTTTGCTGTGCTCTGGGACATGCTGAGGTGCTGCCCGTGGCCGCAGACGCCCTCAGGGCACAAGCCACAAGGAATCGGTCCACTTGACCCTCGGGAGGAAATCGCAGCGAGAGAGCTCTGCGCTCCTGGCTACAGCACATGGGATAGGAATTTTTTCCCCAGCATGAGAACAACAGCTTTCCTGCAATCCCTGAGCCCCTGGGAGAAGTCGTACGGCGGGTCAGGATGCGGGGGAGCCCGCAGGAAGCCCATTCCCTGGCCAGCGGCAGGCGCAGCCCCACAACGCCTGGGGAAACACGTGAGAGAAATGAAGCAAGAGCTTTCAGGGGAAAACTGAGGAAACGCCAGAGCCAGAGGGATGAGTTAGTGAGAGCAGGAACGCAGCCATCAGGAGCTGGGGCTGGGGCAGGGCTTCAGTTCTCCCGCTCCCCATGGAAGGTGCTGACCATCCCAGGTGGGGATGCTCTCTGTGCCACCCTGCACCCACATCTGTCCCAGCCAGAGAACTGTTTGGGTGCTCGGGATCCTCATCATCCCTGGGAAAAATTCACTGCAGTCTTGGGACAACCTCACAGGTCTAGGACTTCTTTATTTTTGGGTATTTTATTTTTTTAGCACTCTGCTGTAGGCAAATCTGCAGCTGAGATAAACTCAAATAAACACAATTTAATCAAGGAGACTCAGCCCTGGAAGACAAGTATGAAGGGAGGGGGGCGGGTTTAGGAGGACACTAAATCTTTAGCAATTTTCCTGGGACTGAAGCAGGAGGAGATGTGAATCACTCCAGGGCCATGAGGTTCTCATTAAAACTTTTCATGCCTGTTGCTTTATCCCTTTTAATTTTTTATTTTAGGGTTTCCCCACTCCCACAATCCCCCCCTCCCTGCAATAGAGACTCTCTTCATCTATTTCAATCTGAGATTTTTCTGGTTAGACCCCCAAGGAAAATGAAAATCGCATCATGCATCTAAGTGTGACTTGTGTTTCCTTAACCAGAGCACCACAGACACGCATGTTCAGCAGATCCCCTGCAAGAAACCAGGCTGGCATGGAAACACACTCCTGCCACCTGGCTGGGGGGCTGCCCACCCTCTCCCAGAATGCCCTGGGAAGTTTTGGGGTTCAGAACCCAGCCGCTTTTTAAGGTGATATCCCTGGGAAGGTAAAGTCAGAGAGTGAGCTCAGAGTAGGCGCCTGAATTTAGGAGAAGGGTCTCCTGGAACTGGATGGGCTGTGATGCAGCACAGGCAGCACTGACCCCCTGATTCAGGCAGTGAGAGGCGTTACCTGTCCCGTTGCGTAAAGCTTTACTGGTTTCTGACATTGGACTTGTCGCCAGCTCTCAGACCTGTGAACGCTGCTGAGCAGAGCAGCAGTACAGCTGCACGCTGCTTGGAAGGAGAACCTCTAGAATCTGTTAGAATCAGATCTGTGAGCTCACCCTCTCAAGATGCTGCACCCCCTTTTTTTAAGGGGGTCCTTCATTTCATCTATGCAATGAGATGCTGAGAGATTTGCTGGTGGTGAAGCCCTGTGCTGCTTTGCCGAGAGCTTCCTGGTGGGACACGGCTGTGCCACAGCCACCCTCCAGCACCAGCACCGGCAGGACTGGGCAGCAGAGGTGATTCTCTCAGCTGGACAGCATCTCCCAGTGCCAGCCTCAGTATCACAGAAACATTGGGGTTGGAAGGGACCTCAAGAGATCATCGGGTCCAACCCCCATGCTGTTCTTGCAACCTCCCCACAGGCAGCCAGAGCAATCTGGGTGGGATGCAGCCAGTCTCCACCTGAGACAACGCCTGCCAGACCGACCCTGCCGTGTGCTTGTGCAGAAACCGTTTGGCTGAAATCTGAGGCATCAGTTTTGGCTGAAAACTGGGGAGAGAGCAAAAAGCTCCTGCCTGGTGTGGGGCTTCCTACCAGCGAATGGCACATTAGACTAGAGAACAACAGCCTGCAAAGGAAAGTCATGGAGTGGAGCCGCTACCGGTGACTCGGGCTGAGCCTGAGGAGACGAAGCATGTTTAATGTAATTACACATCCGCTCCTCGTGATGTACGAGCACACGAAGCAGCACTAATCCCCACACAGATACCTGCGGGGAGGACGATCGCAAACAGCTGTTTGGACAACGAGGACTGAACCGCACGAGCTCCCGGTTCCGCAGGCTTGCCGCCGGGATGCTCGTGCGTCGCTCAGGAGTCGGAGCTCGGCCAGTAAGTGCAGGATTTACAAGGAATTAAACAGTGTTCCCTAAGAAAGTACATTAGTTTCTTATATAAATCGCACTGCCACCTCATTTATTATTGTAATAACCTTCAGCTTTGCCATTATTGGAGAGGACTTGTCCCGAAATGAGAAATGACTTTCCTAACTGGACACGTGGAGCTTGCCATCACCCTCAGTTTGGCATCCTCTTTCAGAAGGCATGGAAGGAGACGTAATGCCTTACGTCCAATGAGTGTTATTGATTGCAAACTAATGCACTGTGCGAGTTTATTGTGTTGGGGGGAGTTAATAAATAAGGGAGATAATACTGCAAACAGGATCTCTCCTCCTGGCTTAGCCAAGGAATCTACTTCGTGGCTGCTGAGGACAGTTAAGCTGCCAGCGCTCTTGGTTACATGTAGCCCATTTAATTACAAGAACCTATAAGCTCTTTACCATCGCATTACAGCACTTTAATAACCTATACGTTATTTACGCCTGGTTCCCAAGCTTATTGCCAAGCATTCACTTTAGGAATGAGGAGGAGGACGGCTGGGCATGCTCCTCGAAGCAGAACCGTGCCACAACATCTTGTACAGCCCTACCAAAGGCATCAGGGGGCTGCTCCTGGCTGCGGACAACCCTCTTCCCCCCTAAAAGACTGTTTCTGACACGCTATAAAGCACAGGAGTGGCCCAGGCAAGGCAGAGCACCATAAGCAGCATCACACCAGGCTGTGTCCCCCACCCTGGCACTCAGCCAGCTTTGCATCCCCAGTTGGCCCAGCAGACGTGGTGGGCTGTTGGGAGTGTATCCTTCCCATTGCTTCCAGCATTGCTAAAGCAGTTTGGGAGTGTACAGACCACAGAATCTTGGACATACAGATGTATCCAGTACAGTGCACACTCACCCTGCGCATGTCACAGCAAACGGGTCCCTGTGGCCTGGGAGATTTTCTGTAGGGACCCTTCAATCCCTGGGCTTGCTCAAAATGCAGGAGCTAACCACCAGCTTGAGGTAAGCCATGGCTATTATAACCATTTTACAACAGAAACACATTCCTTGGTGAGCTGAGGCATGGCCGGGGTGGGTACAGGCCCTCTGCCACCTCTCCAGTGGGCATACAGCACCAGCATGCCCACCTGACGCCATAGTTCATGGCTGCTACCAAAAAGTCATGGACATCTGAGCTGGGTTCTGCCTGCAGCACCCCAGACAGGCAGCAGTGCTTTCTCCACTGTTACCGCCCATGCACACTGTATGCAGTCAATACAGGTCAGGGAACCGTTAGACCTAAAAGAAATCAGGACTGGGATGGGTCCGTCCAGTTCAGCTAAGCCCAAATGCCAGCCACGTCTGTATAAACAACCCCGACGTCATTATTTTTAATAAACTATTGGCCAATGTACACGTTGCCATGTGTGTCCCGCTTTCAGGAATTAATACCTTTTACTCAGAAGCTACCTACTGCTGTTTACTTTATTAATGGCATTCTGGCCATCCCTCCCGAGGGCAGTAAAGGGAAGCTAAATTTGGCTCACTGTCTCCAGCCCGGTGATTTAGGCTATCAGGCACTGAGTTTTTATACAGTCACACTAAACGTGGCCAAATATAAAGAGAATTATTGTTTGCTGCTAACGAGCGATCGGCTGCAGAAACAGAGAATATTCCATTGTTCTTCCCCAAAGGCAGCACCAGGGTTATACGTGTCTGAGGGCTCTTAGTCACGACCTCCGGTAAACACCGCAGAGAGCAGCCCTCCCTCACCCCACGCACACCACAGAACCACCCATCGAGATGTTCCAGGGAGGCTGGATAGTTCACAAGGAGGTTCCTAAAGGAAAACACATTGATGGCAGCTAAACAGGTCACTGCTCCACAAGAGCACGGATCTGAAGCCGTGCATGTTCTCCGGTCCTTCGGATGCTGGATAACGCAGGGACCACCCAAGTTAACTTAATGCAAATATAATTTAACTGATTCCTCGTGTACAGCTTCAAAACGTCTCCAGCTCCTCACAGCGCATCGTCTGAAAAGGAGGAGGACTCACCGCCAGCTCTAAGGGCAGGGTTGAACGTGCAGGAAGGGCGCAGTGTTTACACACACGCTTCTCAGGGGTAAGAGGTCACTAGCAGTCGGCTCCTTGCAGTCCCCACCCCACCACTGCTGCACGGGGATCCCTGCCCAGGGGAAAAGTGATGCAGCTCCAGCATGGGAGCGATGGCAGGGACCCATGCAGGGGTCCTGACCTGACTTTTGGGGCAGGGCAAACCAGCTTCCATCAGCTTTTGGGCACCGGTTAAGAAAGAAAAGGAGCCGTGGTCCCACTCAGCACCATGTAGCCAAGGACATCCTTCAGCAGCATTAAACCTCAGCTGATCTCAGGTAAAGCGAAAGCACATGGGCTGGATCCTGAAAAACCACAGGCGCAGGAAACAGCAAGGAATCAACAGCCACAGTTTGACTTTACACACCGGGAACCAACTCGACTCACCCAACCGACCATTTCAGCCCGAGTAACGATTGCTGTTAAAGACCTGACAGTCCTGCCTCGCTACGCGTGGCGTTGGAAGAGAGGCATTCAGAGCAAGAAAAACTAATTGGGGTAGGAATCCCATTTGAAAAATACAACATCTCCATCCAGCAGTGGGAACGCAAACACTCCTGGTTTAATGAGCTTCCTCTAAAGGAAGCTAATGTGTAATATTTCTCAGGATGAGTTTGCATTAGAAATCTGCTGAGCTGGGAATACTCATTACCTGCCACTATCTGAGCTTTGCACAGAAACCGCTGGCTTCTCCCGAGCATCCTGACGCGATTATCCAGAGCTGGGGGAAGGCAGCGTATGAGCGAGGCCCGGAACGACCATCGCGATGTGCAGGTGCACCGCCAAGGTTCCGCAAAGACTCGATGGCTTCTCAGGAGCTACGTGGGCTGAATATGAATCGGAGCTGGGAAAGCCTGCGTCCTCCCGGTGCAGATCAGCCCTGTATCTTCCACTTGCTTCCTAATGAGCCTCATTTATACTACAGCAAACGTATTTTTCTCATTGTTCCTCTGTAATTGGAGAGTACATGCCCCAGCCTCAGCAGGGCAGGGAAACCTCCACCCAGGCACAGGGTGTGGGTGTACTGTCCAACAGCCAGGTTCATGCTGCAAGCAGGACACTCTGGCTGAAGCACCACGGGAGGGGACACCAGCTGGGGCTGCCCCAGGATCCCTGGCAGGGCTCAAGGCCAGGTTGGATGGCGCTTGGATCCTATTCCCCATCCTATCCCCTATACTGTCCTATCCCATCCTCTATCCTATCCTATTCTCTATCTCATCCTCTCCACCATCCCATCCCCTATTCCCTATCGTAATCCCCATGCCATCCCATTCCAACTCCTATACCTGTTGTTCCATGAAAGGCAAGGGACGCTCTGGGAGTAGTTTCAGGGAGCAGTGACGGGATGGCCACTTGGCTGCTTGTTTCAGAGCCTCCCACTTCTTCCTTTCCTTCCCCTGAAGAGGAGATGGGGGAGGCAGCAGGGACTTCATCTCCCACTCGGGACAAAGCGAGGACCAGGCAGCCTGGCAGACGCCAAGCTCAGAAGAGCGATGGAAAGGTCAGGAGCATACATTAAACCTGCCTCCCAGCCACCTCGGCATATGCTGGTGGTTCTTCTGGGACTGGTAACCTCAGGCAAAACGGACGCAGGAGCCAGGACCTGCCACATCCCACTCGCCTCATCCCCACCTGCTTGGGGAGCCATGCCAAAAGGGAAGCTGGAGTGTGGGCTCTGGGAAAGCCAGGCACTTTTCTGAGTGGGTGCTTGGAGCTGAGATGGGAAACAAGAGCAGCAGAGCCAGGAGCCGGTCCTGCCGGCTGGCTGTGGATGTTGGCAGCACCCCGACCTGGCACGGCCCAGGAGACTTCCCACACTGCTCCGTCGGCACAGTGAGATTTCAGGGCAAGGACTAACCTGCCGTCTCATTCGACAGAGGGTTGTCATCAGTTCACATCACTCCTTTGGCAGGACCTGTGGACATGGGTCTGGAAGGTCCCATGGGACCCCAGGGGAGCAGGGCAGAGTCCCGGGTGCCAGGCAGCCCAGGAAGCAGTGCTGCTACCTGCTCACCCGTGCCTCTTGCCAGAGCGGCGCTGGCCATTCTCAGAGGCAGGTCGTGACTCTGGTCTGGTACTTCGTGGCTTGGAAATGGAAAATACCCATTAAAGAAGAAGTCGGAGCTCCAGGTGCTGCTGCCAGCCCCCAGTGTGCAGCCGGGCTGGATTCACCAAGGTGCACGGTCAAGGAGAGCAGGGTTTGGCCCACACAGATAAGCTGCATGCTCCCGAACGCGGGCAGGGATGATGCGATGCACCCACTGACAGCAAACACACCACCAGAAATTACATCTTCACAGTACTTATGTCATCGATAAAACACATCACAAGAAATCTGATATTAAATTGCCGGGTTTGTTTCATAAAGCAACTGCCAATGAATTCCATCACAGCGCCCCACAGCTCTACGGACAGCTCAACACCATGGCACAGTGTGGTGAGCTCTCTGCATGGGGAAAGAACCTCAGGGATTGGGACTGCGCGGAACGTGGCCATAGCCAATACCAGGGAGCGAGGGGTTGTGCAGAGGGGTTACCTGCGTCTCTGCAGTGCTGCAGCAGGGGCCACAAGATCCCCTGCCACGGCAAGAGCACCCTCAGCTCTTTGTGAGCGGTGAGGCGCGCCAGCTCTCACCAGCGATACGTGTTTACATTCCTTCTGCTTAATATTTCTGTAATCTTCCCTGGCATCATACACTAGTAATTTTTCTCCTCCTACTTCACACTTTTGATAAGCCGTCTGGTCCCGCAGCAGATGCATTGTGAATCTTCTCCTTCTAAGTATCTTGCATATGTTTCATTAAAAGTGTTTGTTTCTTTGATCAGCTTGAAGTTCTCATGTGAAAAAAAAATAATTAAAAAAACCCAACCAAAAAAAAAAAACAAACCTAAACCCTCAACTTTTTGGACTTTGCTTGGCAGCACCCGGCCTCCCGATGAAGAGCAGCATCATGGCACAGGCAGCCTCTCAGGCCCTGAATGTCAGTCATTGATTTGCCCATCCTCCCGAGGACGGCTACAATGAGCACTGGCACCCAAAGATAGAAAAGGGGCTCTTCAGCCGCTCCGCGGTGCAACTGCACATGAAAGAACATGGTGGGAGGTGCCAACTGGGAGCAGCAGACACCGGGATCTGTTTCACCCACCGTTGCTTAGCGATGGAGGTGCAGGCAGGCTGGCATTTCCCACAGCGGGGGCACCCGCACCCCATACCCCCGCCCAGGGGGGGTCAGTCCTAGGCATGGGAAAGGGGGCATGGACAGAGATGTGGGGTGCTGCGGACCCCAGTGAGCACCCACAGGGATGGGGGGTCTGCACAGACCTCTGTGGTAAACTGAGGCAGAGCCAGCACTGGGGCTGACCCGACTGAGGGTCTCTATGTGGGGGCAGCCCAGCCATGCTCATGCCCACCCCAGCACCCCCATAATGCTCTGCAGCTGTGCCACTGCTGCAAGCCTCAGCACCACCTCAGCATCACGGACGGCTCCTTGCCCTACACCACTTATACACTGCCCTCCCTCCCACATGGTGCAGACACAGGACATCGCCAGCACAAACTAACCACCAAAATCAGCTCTTCCAGTGCCGCTACAAACAGTGCAAGTTCCCCACGCCTTCAGCCAACAGAAATCACCCCACTTCCACAAACCCCCCTCACTCAGTTAGACAAAGGCAGCACAAGCACCCTGGATGTGAACACTGCTCCAGGCACCCACAAAATTCCCGCCCGGCTTATAGCACCATGCCCGTATTGTTGCTGAACCCCTCTTGACACAGCTGCCATCCATAAAAAACCTGAGCCTGCCCTTTTATTCCACTGGAAAACACACTTTAGTGACAATTCCTACCAGCATGGGGATGTTATTTTTAACATACATCCCGCAAGCCCTAACACATACAGGACTTTCCCTTCCACCACATCACGTACAGAGTACCCAAGATGATTGAATTCCCTGTGTCCCTTCGTAAAAGCAGCATTTCATCTCATCTCAGGGCACGCCAGACCCGGGTGAGGACTATGAGGCAGGCAGAGGGCAGGTCCCCACACCAAACCCTGCAGCATCGCTCTTCTCTTGCCCTGTGTCAAGCCGCTCTGTGAGGGAATGAATGGTTTCTCACTGCTCTAACAAATTTGGAGTGGGATGAAGTGGGGTTTGCGCCCACTGCCCAGCTCCCTTCTTTACATCGACTCCATATCACCTTGGCTTCCAGACAGTGAGGAGTGAGGAGGGAGCTCTGTCCTTGGCAGTCCATCACGGTGGCTCCAGCGGGGAGGAACAGATGCTGCTTGCTGCTCACGCTGTCCTGGAGGTCGCTGAACAATTTGGGCGTGATGGATGCAGCACTCCAAGCTGACTTCCAGCCGTGCCATGAGCGGCCGCTGGGAAGGGGCTCCATGCCTACCCAGCCACGGCATGATCCCAGCATGGCTCTTCCAGGCCTGCTGCCCCAGATGCTGCTCCAGAGCAGCCCCACTCAGATATCTCCTTTGGAGCAAAGAGCAGGGTCTGCTCCCAGGCACCTTGTCCTGCTGCAGCTCCAGCAGCTGCTCTGGCAGGGTCTGTCCCAGCAGATGCTGTCCAGTCCGGCCCCACCGCCCAAATGGCCGTTTTCTAGAAGCTTTATGAACACCCAACCTGCAGGTACATACCCTCCCTCTCAACTCTGAGCCCTGTTCAGGGGCAGTCATCCACCCCCAGTTTCCAGCCTCCACCCTGCTTCCCCTGGCCAGTGCAGCTACAGGTGGGTGATGCAGTGAAACCTCCTACTCTCCCACTTGCACCCAGGGCTGGGTGCTAAAGCCCCAGCGCCAGAGGAAAAGGGGGGGCGGTGCAGTTTGACACACACTGACCGGCTCAGAACCCTCCCCGGCACTGAAAGTCATCATGCCCCCAACTGCTCACAAGTTTCCCTTTCCATTTTTCTGCTGTCTTTCATGAAAAATGATATTTCCTTCCCCAGCACAGACGCTATTTTCCCCGGCAGGTATGCTGTCGAACATGTTGCATTCACAACATGACACAAAGTCTAAAAATCACAGAGAGACTAATTACTGGAGGAAAATTACACCAAAAGACCAATTTCCCGGTGATGGAGATGACAGCCCGGCACCCGGCCCCCAGTCGGTTTGGGCAGCTCGCCCACGAGATGCTGTCACACCCCACCGCCCTCGCTGGTGCCAGGGAGCGGGGCTCAGCACCCAAGAGCCCCCTGTGAGCCCCTGTGCCCCATCACCGTTCCCCTGCACAGCAGGGAGGTGGCACAGGGTGGCACCAGCCTCTCCCACTCCATCATGTGCTAGGCAAATTGGCTTTTTCCAACATCCCATGCCGAAGGGCACAGCAGTGGCTGCGCTCCCCCAGCCCCCTTGCACAGATTGATTTGAAGTCCCTTGCAGTTTGCCACCTCCTACTCCTTGAACTCCAATGCTAGCAACAGAGCAGTGTCCCCCCGTGAGCGCCGGTCCCTGCGTGGCCGTGCCATGGCCTGGGGGGGTCTCCATGGGTCTGCAGACCAGGAATCCCCAGGGATCCCGGCAGTAGGAACGCATTGGGGTTGTGGTGGCTGAGGAAAGCACGAGGATTCTGACCCTGGGGAGAGATCACAGCTCCGCTGCCACAGGTCTGACATCCAGGCACCTAAAATACACCTAAAAGTACTCCAAACTAAACCCTGCCCATCCCTTTACTTGGATTGGGAAATTCTATCAATCCTCCTGGAGGAACGCAGTTCAATTAATGCCACAATAATTAGTCAAACACTCCTTCACCTGTAAGACTGTGGAAAACACCACGGAGTTAATGGATACGGAAGCTGAGGTGTGGCTGTGGCTGACCAATCAGTCCACGTTTCCTACTTCAGTAGGAAAAAGGTATTTGTTCCTGTTGGTGCTTCCCTGTAAGTGTGTAAAAACCTTACTGTCACCCAGCCATGAACGGGTGGGATTCCACCCAAAAACGTGTAATGCAGCACTTAGCTCTGCACAATGTGGTGGGGCTTGCCCGTTGCTTCTCGGAGCCCGCAGGACCCAGCTTTCAGGCTCAAAGTACTTAAAGTAGTGTCTAGGTGACCTAGCTGCTCTCCCTGCAGCCACAGTGCCTGGGACAGCTTGGACAAACATCAGCAGTTCCCAGGACATCACCAGATCTCGACAACCAAGCCCAGCCCTAACCAAGAGACCAAGCAAAAGCCACCACTGTGAACATCACCAGCCATGGAAATCCAACAGGGTTGGGTGGACATGGGACATCACCACACACAAGGACAAGGACTTTCTGCCCATCTCTGGAACTTCCATTTGTTGATCTTTTCCAGCTGAAGCAGCAGCCTTGAGATGTCCATAACCATCAACTTTCCAACTACATGCAAACCACTCTTAAGAACTAGGAGCCCAGCCAGGGAGGAGAGCTGGGTTGGACAACCAGTCACATACCAGGTTGATTCAGCGTGTGTTTGGCAAATTAAACATGACTGTTTGGGGACACAAGGCCTGTCTGTGCTTTGGTGATCATCCTGTGCCCGTGTTTACCTTGGCACCCACATCACCACCAGCTGACCAACTACAGTGGTACAGGCCAGAGCCTTCATCACTGTCGATCGGGGGGCACAAGCCAGTGGAATAAACTGCCCAGGGAAGGATTTTCCCCACAAAGCCCATGCGGGGCAGCGGGTGGGCGAGGCATCCCTGGGGAAAACCACTGACTCCTGCCAGACTTCCATGTATTCTCAGTAACATGGTGTTTAAGGGGGGGGGAAAGGGAGACAGTGTCATTGTTACAGCTGGTGCTGAGTGCCAAGCTGCCAGGATGCTGCCAAAGATAACAGAGTCCTGAAGATGTCTATTAAGAACTATTATGAGATGCAGAGGAACTGGCCTTGTGCAGAGGTAGAAAGTAATTACCCAATTCTTATGTAAAATATGCAAGCTTATTTTCCAGGAATGATGCATGGCTTTAAAATGACATCTCGATTTCTTTCCATCCTGGAGTACACCGGAGATGTCTCACTCTTCCAGCACTCCAGAGCTAGAGCTGGCTTTTCCCACCACTGAAAACCAGAGCCAGGAGACGGCTCAGAGGGACACAGAAAAATCAAGTAACAATTTGATCAAATCCATTTTGAAGCCAGCCCCGTACCCAGACGCAGTGCATACGATGGAGCCAAAACACAGGCGTAACACACAGAAGAGGGACTTGAGAAAGAATAGTTCCAGATTAAAAACTAAAAGCACTGACACAGATGAAGCACTAGACACCAAAACAGCACCGAGCTTAGAAGCACCATGAATAAGGTCCCAGCCTGCTGCAGCTGCCATGGGAAGAAGCATACAGACTGTCCCAACCCACCTCCACACATCCTCTGTCCCTTCGCACCTCTCCTCGGCCCTGACATGAGCAGTACCCCTCAACACAGTCCCAGAGCTCCTTTTCTCCTTGCCATCTTTCAGGCTGTTACTGGTGACACATGATAGAAGCTGCCCCAGGTAGGGCTGGGTGGACACAGGGCATCCCCACACACAAGGACAAAGACTCTTTGTCCATTGGCAGGACTTATACTTATTCACCTTGTCTGGCAGAAGCAGCAGCAGCAGCCCTGAGACCTTTGTAACCATCAGCTTTCCACCTACACACAAACCACTCTTAAGAACCAGGAGCCCAGGTAGAGAGGAGAGCCGGGTTGGACAACCGGTCACACATTGGCTTGATTGGGCATGTGTTTGGCAATTTAAACTTGACTTTTTGGAGGACATGAGGCCTGTCTGCGCTTTGGAGATCTGATCCATGATCAGAAATCATCCCATGCCACAGGTAAGCCTGTGCTTACCTTGGCACCCACATCACCAGGCAAGACTTGGGCCTTATGAAGATATAAGCCCCGCAAAGCAAAAGGGGAAAAGATTAAAAAGGTGGGGAGGAATAAATGAATGTTTTCTCAGAGTTCCCTCAAGAAGAGAGGCGGCGGCGTTGCCCCGGTGAATGGCACACTTATAATCTCTCTGCTCTGCTGCCTGAGACGGCAGGGAGGAAAGGCAGTGGTCTTGGGGAGTAAAATACATGTTGCAAAGGTTAGAAAAAGTCACCGAGCAATTTGTATTGTCTTTTTTTCATCAGGAGGCTGAGTTGCTGCACGTTCCCCCCCGTGTTAATAACACAGTATTAGTTACACATGACTGCTTGACGGGAGTTAAACCACCATGGCTCCCGCTCTCTCAGACCCTAATTCCTCCAGCGGTCAGCTATTTAGGGAAACAAAAACCTTCCTCATTCAGAGTGCAGGCCAGGACTTCGCATGTCAGGAGCCTTAACTCTGCCTGAGCGCTGCCTGGAACACACCACAGGAATATCTGCTCCGAGGGGGGGAGCTGGGACACAGCAGGGCTGGGGGTTTCAAAGGTGAAACTCCTGAAGAGTTCCTGCTCAAAACCAAAGCACAACCCAGGAGGAGAGCGATACCCCCACACACAACTCCTCATCTATGAGCCAACACAGCTCGCACAGGGCCGTGAACAGTCGTTTTGATGCTCTGGGGGCTCCCAAGCGAGGAATCCACCAGCAAAAGAGGGCTGGGGGCTTTGCTCCACATGACATCGGAGCTCAGCTTCGCTGACCTGGGATTTGGCAGCATTTACAGGCAAGAGGCAGGAGTTTTGACACTCTGAAGTCATCTGCTTTCATCCCTTCCACCATATACCGGATTCGTTTGCATCCGGTACAACTTTCAGAACACATTTGCTCATCATTAGCCCTGCTATTCCACGTGGAATCCCATAAATTACAGCTGCTGCTAGAAAATTAAGACGTATATAGGGAAATCATTCGCAAACCCAGTATCTGTTGCATCTGGAAGTTCTGGAGTGTTGATTAGTTAAATACGTAATTAGGAGATAGCCTTAAAGGCAAGAATTGTAAGCAGTGACTTTTGCTAAGGAGTCTCCTGTCGGCGGTATCATAGGAAGGGAAGAATTTTATCTGAAAGCAGAGAGCTGAAAGGCTCGTGCACAAGACACGACTCCTTCAGAACATTTCTTCACAAGTTCGATAATAATTAAATCCAAATTAATTACTCCCACAAAGCATGTCGTTTAGGCAAAAGCCTGCGTTTTTGAGGAACGTTACATCTTGTTCTGCAATTCCACAGCCCGGAAGCCACGGGTTTGGGTTCATTTGTGTGCTACTGCTTCTAGAGTCTACACGTTCGCCCTGTTGCCGAAAGAAACCATCCTCCCCCCGCGGACAGAAACCTAAAGCCAAATCATCAGGTATTTTTAAAGTCTCTCCTCTTTTTCTTTATTTTTTTTAAATAATTAAAAGCCAGAGTAGCAAGGCAGATAATGCTTCCTCACAGCATGGGGTATGGCAAGCACATACCCCTTCCACAAGGGCGTCCCCTTCTTGCTCACCCTTGAAGCATGTAGCCAAGACTCACATGCAACGCGCATATGAAGGGCAGGCAACATGATGCTGTGCTCATTAAGGGGACAGGTTTGCCTTCATAGAGGAATTTCTCCATGGCAAAATCTGGCTTTGCATGGAATGGGGCAAATCCAAACCCTACAAATACACGTGTGGTGGAAGCTCCCAAAGATCTCAGTTTGAAAATATCAGCGGACACCAGAGGGAAATGCAGCACTTTGACCGTTACATGTGATTTTAGACAGGGAAATGCAATCCTTCAACCAACTGGAGGGGGGATTTTCTGTTTGGTTTGTGAATCCTTTCAAAACTCCTTCACTGAATATTGTATGACAAACGCAATGCTCCCGCAAACCATTCCAGTTCCATCAGATGTCCACTTTCCAAGGAAAAACTCTTCAAAAGATTTCTATTCTGCCAGCTTTAACTGCTCTGACTCCCGGAAAAAAAAAAGCTCTGGGAATTTCCCAGCGATAATTGTTTTAACCATTCAGCCCGGCAGCTCATTATCTGGAGTTCTTTATTCAAAGGAAAATCTCTGCTAACATGAGGAGTCACTGGGAACTCTCAGGTGCTTTGTGCCTTTGAAAAACCCGGGAGTTGTTTGATTGGGACCTTTTCTTCCCCCGCTGCCTCCTGCACAGGAAGCAGAATTCCATTTCATCATCCCATCATTTCTTGTTTATGGGTGATATCGATTGAGCATCCAAAGGATGACATAGGAAATCACACCTTCATTTCATCCCATGGGAATACAGGACTATCGTACCCAAATGTATTTATCACCCCGAACGGAGGACTCCGTTATGTGCCAGGTAATTACTGGCTCCACAGACTTCCAATTCGGGACAACAGCATCATAGGACCCTAGAAATGCAGAGCGGGACCAGAAGCCTGTTTCCTGCCCAGGCTCTCAGGAGATCTGTGGCTCACAGCTGCACAGAACTCACCCCAGCACAGCAAAGGCCATCACCTTGAAAGGAGAGGGACCGCATGGACACAAGGATCCGAGTCTCTCCCACTGATGGGGGGCAGGCGATATTCCCTTTCCCTGGGATGGGGTGGGCTGAGCCCTGGTACCCCCGCACCCCCTAGCCCGGCCGCCCCTCCTCAGAGCTGGAGGGGTGAAAGGATGCCCTGTTTCCACAGGCAGAGACACCCCTGCAGCAGCGACACGCAAGTGGATGTGAAGAATTCGATGAAGTGCTAGATTATAGCTTTTAAAATAATTGTGATAAATGATAGCATCTGCACGCACTAATTTCCCTCAAGATGTGTTAGATTAATTTTATGAAATTAACGGCCAGCATAGCAAACATTAGCCGTTTGCACGGCCAGTGCCTGGGAGCTGTCGGAGCTCCCGCAGTTTGGCACGTGCATTTTGAACCCAAGGAAGAACGTGGAGTTGGGGAAACACACAGAGGGAGCCCCGAGCTCCCCTTCTCACCAGCTACTCAGGAAACCCACGCTGTGTGGGTAAGCCAACTCCTCATCTACCAACTCCAGCATCTACCAGAGCTGAAGTGAGCATCTAACCAGGACAGCCACGTTTCAGGGCCGGGAGTAATGCTTTAGGATATTATTCCCAGGTATCAGCATAGTCCAGGCTGTGTGCCATTCGGCTGCCGAAGCCTGGGAGCGACTCACAGCTGAACACAGGCAGTTCTCTCAGAACTAAACAGGACCTGACCCGGGCTTTTCCACACCACACACGTCACTTATTCCCACACGAGACAGAAGGGGATGGTACACGATGGGTTCACTTCCCTTTTGACAGACTGCAGGGAACAGAAGGTGATTTTTACTGTCCAGAGATGTGTGAAACACTGCAATCCCCTGCTCCTCCTCTTTCTCAAGATCTGGGACTAAATCTCCAGTGCCACCGAGTTGACATGGGTGTTTGAATACACACTGTCTTTTCATCTGGTTCAACGAGCTTCGTCACAGGGAACGAAATGTCTGTGAGATATGAGCATCTGGAGGAAGAAAGCTGAGCTGAAACTCAGCCCAGAGGAAATGGAAGTTGGAAGAAATATGGTAACGCTTAGCAGAGCAAGCCAAGACCACGACTCTCTCCTCTGCTGAGGGAATCCACACTCCCGCTGCCAAAACCTGGCAGGCAGCCTACTCTGCTGGGAGGGCTGGACTGTCACGAAACAAAGAGATGATCCATGTACTGTCCCATCCCTTCCAGACCTCCCAACCCCAGCAGCACATCCAACACCTACCTGAAGATCAACCCCACCAGACCTCTGCCCAACGGCGAGGGAAGCAGAGCAGGAGCCACAACTGTGTCACAGAGGTGGCCAAGGCTCTCTTCTGCTCTGCTTTGAGACCCTGATGGATCCTTTCAGATCCCCTCGAGAAAGGAGGCTTTCCAATACAGCAAGACACCCAGAACCAAGCCAAGGAGGGGCTGCAGAACAGCTCGAGTAGGTGAGCAATACCTTCTACCCTACAGCAAGCTGCTTTAGCACCAACTCTGTGTGACGCTTCCTGAACCAAGAACACGTTGTTTAGAGGAAAGGGTGAGAAAGAGAAGGCACACAGAAGCCAGACAACATGCTGCAGACAGGCCTACACCCAGCCAGAGGCACACAGCCCATTCCTTTGGCAATGAAGCTGCTGCAGCCAATACCCACTCCCTAATCACCTTTCCAGCTGAACGATGGAGCTACCAGGATGACTTCATCTGCCCACGAACACACACCTCCAGCCCAGAGTCAACAGGACAAGCCCCCGTTCCCAAAGCCCTGAAGGGAAGGCAAGTCTGTCTGCTCCTCTTCTGCTAGCTTGGGGCTAAATGCCCCGTACCGAAGCCACCTGGGCAGCATACAGTATTGGGGAATAGGTGGAGAATGCCAACAGCTCGTGGGGAGCAGGGCAGAGATCCATAAAATCAATCTTTTGGGACACCTTTCCTAACAAAAGATGTACTTTGCTGAAGTACCTGCAACCATGGTTTGGAGGGAAATAGGACAGGAGCTGTGGAGACGGCATTTGGAGTGCCTTGACCAGAGGCACAAGGATGACAGGTCCACAGGAGCATTGCAACAGCCTTGGTCCCCCCAGTTTTCTGACCTCACCCTCGCAGCAGCAGAGCCACGCTGCAGGAGGCACATGAGGGCGGTGTGAGCCTCTCACTGCTGCACTCAGGCTCATATCTGGCAGCCCTTAAAACCCCACATCAAGTCCCCTCTCACATCGGCTCACAGACTGAAGAGAAAGCATTTAGAAACAGACACTTGCTCTGCCGTATGTAACAGGACTGAACACAGCAGTGCGTGTAGTTTTTAAACAGTACCTAGTATCCATCAACCTGTTGCTTTCCAGGGAGTGCCTCTAACTCGGGTGCTGAGTGCAGGGAGCAGCACCTGCGATGCAACAGAGGGTTTCCCTGCTTGGCCAAGGCAAGGAGCAACCTTCCCTTTCCCAACGCCAGTACAACGCCAAGCCCAGCAGCACCCCTCCAGCAGCCTGGGACACACCAGCACTCAGCACTGGAGCCAGGCAGGTGTCGCTGTGAGCCTGGGATGACCCTCCCCACCCTGTCATTGGTACCAAGGCGCGAGGCGAGTTACTTACCTCCCGGCAGAGCCACGGACCCGCAGAGCATGGGGGTGGGGAGCAGGCGATGCCGGCAGCGCAGGAGGTTGCCATTCGGAAGAGCACACTGGGATTAAGCCGTCAGTCTTGCAGGGTCTGTTCAACCCGGAGATGTGGCCTGCGAAACAAAAGTCAGGCTGGAGGGGATCAGAGGGGAGAGCTGCTCTCCAGGGCTACGTGTGCAGAAAGGGGGTGAAAGGGAAGTTATTCCCCCCCAGCCCTCTCACCAGGGCTCCTACTGATCTGAGCTGGAAAACACGAGGGGGTCTGTCAGGGCAGCTAAGAGACGTGCAGTCCCGCTACCTCGTGCAAAGGAATTCCAAACAACACAGGTGTACAAAACCATTAAACCACTGAACCAGACACATCGTTTCCCTTCCTTGCCACGTCTCCCAGCAGAGAGGAAATTTCCAGGATAAAGCCTAGCAGCTCCAGCATGGCTGGAAGGAAACCCAGCAGTAACAGAGCCAGGGCCATTCCCACTCCCTGAGAGCAGCTCTGGTCTCACAGTCCTGAAGCACCCGGACTCCTACAGAGGTGCCTGCACCTCCCCTGTGTGATGCCCTGGAGGGGTCACCTCTGCCACCCCCCCCATTCCAAACCTGCATCCTTTCCCTGTGGGAACAGCAGCGTCAGCTCCTTCTGCACATCGCAAAGGCTGGGAATTCCCCAACCGCAGCCTCGGGTTTCACAGGTGCAGAAGGGCCCCGGTGATGCCATCGGCTGAGTGTCTGTGGGCCACACCCATCACCAGCCAGACCCCGGCACAGGTTTACAAGGCCCCAATTACAGATCCTGGGAGCAGGTGTGCTGTTTCTGGTACGGTGACCAGCAAGATAACCACCCCTCTGTCCACGCTCCATGCCTTGAACGGAACATCTCCTTCTCTGGAGATGTTCAAGTCCCATCTGGATGACTGCCTATGGAATATGAGCTGGGGAGCTGCTCTGGCAGGGGGGTTGGACCCCATGATCTCTCGAGGTCCCTTCCAGCCCCTGTGACTCTGTGTGATCCTATTACAGCACCGGGCTTGGCCGGTGGCGCAGCACAAGGAGCCAGGCTGAGCACTCGCCCCCGAGCTGCCTCCGAGCAGCTCCCAGCGGCTCTGCCAGCACCACACCCCGTTCACGGGACGGCTTCGGGGCTGCTGGCGCTGTGGCTGTGAGGCGGGGGGGAAGGGGAGCACAAACCCTCAGGAGACAGGACCCGAGGGGAGCCCTGCGGCCCCAGCAGGCCGCAGAGCAGGCGGGACTCCCGGCCCCAGGTCGGGCAACTCATCAGCCTGAGGTCAACCACCTCGCCCTCGGCGGGGCCAGCAGGGTGCGGCCGGTAACGCGGCCCCGCCCGGGCACCGGGGGCGGGTCCGGAGGAGGCGGCACCGTCGCAGTTAAACTCCCCCGGCCCAGGACTCACGTGACGATCCACGAGCGGCGCCTCCGGGCCCGTCCTGCCGCCGCCGCCGCCGGGAGCCTCGCCTCACGCAGCGCACGTGGCGAGCGGGCGAAGCGGGGGGGGTGCGGGAGGCCCCGGGGCGGCCCCGGCCCGGCCCGGCGCCCGTTACCGCGCGGCACGTGCTCCGCCGGGCCGGCAGCGCCACCTGCTGGCGCCCAGCGGCAGCGCGCGCCCCCTCAGCCGCCAGGCGAGGCCCACGTGCGCCCGCGCGACCCCCGGGCGGGCCCGCCTTTCACGCCTCTCGCGCACCCGCGTGACCCCCGGGCGGGCCCGCCCTTCACGCCTCTCGCGCACCCGCGTGACCCCCGGGCGGGCCCGCCTTGGGCGGGAGGGGGGGGGGGGGGGGGGCGCGAGGCAGCAGCCTCAGCTCGTGGCCCCGCTGCGTTAACCGGCCCCCTCAGGGCCTCCGCCAGCCCCCTCGGGGCCTCCGCCAGCCCCCTCAGTGTGTGCCCTGCCCTCAGCGTGGTAAAGCAGACCCCCCCCAGGGGCTGCCCTGCGCCCTCAGGGCAGTCCCAGCCCCGGGCAGGGCTGGTGCCACCCTCAGCGTGGTAAAGCAGACCCCCCCAGGGGCTGCCTTGCACCCTAAGGGCCTTCCCAGCCCCGGGCAGGGCTGTCCCAGCCTTTCCAGGAAGAAAAGACCATAACGCCCCAGTTTGAACTGAAAACCAGACCCACCAGAGGACCAGCCTCACAGCCACCCAGGCTGGCGAGAGGCGGGGGCCGCCACCCTCGGGGCAGCCACCCTCGGGGCCGCCACCTTTGGGGCAGCCACCCTCGGGGCCAAGGAGCCCAGCCCCAGCCCATGTGCAGAGTTCCCACTGTGAGGGGCAAGCTGGGAGTGCTTCCAGCAGCGCTGCTGGGTGCTTCCACACCCGCCGCTCTCACGAAGCGGTTCTCAGGGCAGGATTCCACACCCCCGACTTGACTGGTGCTGAGAGTCCCCTCTAGGTGGTTATGTAGGTCCAACACACACAGGAGCCTTGGGGAAGTAGGCAGGCTGGGAAAGCAGAGGAGTCTGAACTTACCCAAGAGAGGTGATAACCCAGCACATCTCAGCTTTGGAGATCAAGGGCATGAGGTAAAGCAACACATAAGGGGAGGGACTTAACCACTAACCCAAAGGGGATCAGTGTACACAAACAGGAGCCGTATCACCCTTGTTCTATCAAAAAGTGAGCTGCCATCTGTGTTCCACGCTTACAGCCCCAGCGAGGTGGAGGGAGGCTGGAAGAGAGCGAGTCACCAGCACAGCACCCTCAGCTCCAACACCAGCGGGGTGCAGGGACACAGGGGAAAAAGCCCCAACCAGCCCCAAGCACTTCCATAAGATGCTTTCCTGGAGCAGCCCAGAGGTAAAAAAAGCCCGACGCTGAGGGAAAGTCAAGTTGGTAGATCTGCCAAGCCAGAAGAGAACCACCCGACTGCATTCGAGGAAGGAATGCCAATTAGGGCAGGATTTAAGCCTTAGTGGGATTTATGGTAATTAGAAATGTAACAAATTTAACTTTACAAAGAAATTAATTATGCCAATTAAAATACTTAGCACGTTTTACTGGGAATTTATGCAGTATTCTATGTATACGGTGCCGATCAATGCCCTGTTTATGAAAATCACTTAGGGCACACTTCCAAGAAAATTTACCAAAGCAGTATAGGCATTCCAATTAAAAAGTACAATTAATATTTGAAATAAACAGTTCCTTATCAAGATCCAGAGAGAGGGGGGAAAAAAAAAAAACAAACCCAACACCCAGGAAGAGACACAAAGGAGTCTCACATTCAGGTAGGGTGCTCAACCCTCAGAAGCCCTGTAAACCACCCAGGATCCAACAGTGGGATTTTCTACCACCACCACCAATATTAAGCACTCAAACCAACCTCTTCCAAAAGATTCCGAGCTGCCAGCGGGCAAGAAGAGCTTGTGTCAACTCCTTCCAGGCTGGGTGAAACTGGCTGTGGCCCAGAGGGATCTCTGGACATGGAGGAGCCCGAGTTCACTGGGTCTATCAAAGCAGCTGGGAATCTATTTTTAGGTGGCCCCCTGCCTTTTCCTTGTGTGTGACACTTCAAACCCTGCGAACAAACGCCGAGCGCCGCTCCGTCTTCTGTTCCTGCAGATAAGCCAGCCGAGTTTTGAAGTTCCAACACAACAAAGGGAGAGTCCACAGTTAGAAGAGTAACAAAAATTCAACTTGGCAAAAGTAATGAATTTTATTTACAGATCCATGTACGAGGATCACAAGAGAAACACGCTAAGGAAACTCCATCTCAACAAAAGCAATGATTTATTGGTAATGGCATTAAATGAAACAGATCGACAGTCTCTGGTTACGGTCAAGCAATTATCCAGGAGTTGTAGATAAAAGTGAAGATCTCTTTGACTGTGATAAGGCCTTCCAGTGTCCTTTGGGTCCTAGTGGCTCTCTCCTTTTTTGCCAACTACCTGATAAGAGAAAAAACAACCCCAGAAATAACATTTAACCCAAAAAATAAAAAGAGTCCACTGAGTGTTTTTTCAAGCCAGTCACAACATGAACAAGTGCAAGGCAGTTTTCAGCTATGTTAAGGCCTCTACATGCGTCACTGTGGCACTTGTGGAAGCTGAGAGTCCCTGGGCAAGGTGAGGAGGGGTGCAAGGTCCACAAGACACCTTAGCTTTAGTACTCAGACACAGCAACGAATCAGTCACGCTTTGAGAAGGGTTAGAAGGCTGCAGCAGAGCACAGCACACAAAGATCTGGGTTATATTCCAAGCATTCACTGTATAAAACACTGCAGTGGGAAAAGAACCACTGGGCACTTGAGTACAAGTCAGTTCCTTTCCCTCAGCATCCTTGCTGTGTACCTCAGGGACAACATCCACCTCCCAGTGCAGATCTACCTACAGAGAAACCTGCAAGCCATCTGATTTTGCAGTTATTCCTGGTCAAAACATTCCTCAGCAAACAGTTTTCCTTACCAAGTCTCCTTCCAGTCTCCAACTCTGCAAACTCCACCTGCAACCAAGCTTAGCATGTCCCTTTTCTGGCCTGGTCACTGCCACTAGGCAGCCCAAAGCAAGCAGGATGCCAGCTCTCTCTCTACACTGCTCTGTGGGTTTAATGAGGGCAGCTCCCTAACAAAGGGTGGCCACTCCCCTTCATTAAGCCAACTGACCATGCAGCCCTGAGCAGAGGAGTTGATGCTGTTTAGTCTTGTTTCTGGAACAAGATTCAGAGGTGGTTCTAGTGCTCTTGAGGACCCTTGGGAAAATATTTCAGTTTGGTTTAAAAGTGGATGATAAGAAAAGAAGCCTTGAGGTTTAAGACTTCAAACTGGAGTAGACACTGATTCCCAGTTCGCTTCCAGTGAGCTAGAGAGCAGCACTCCTGGCTCTGACAAGGTGTAGTCAGTTTCCAGGCACACAGAGGTGAAGCTGACACTCTCAGAGCACAGGATTCCCCAGGACTGCTTGTAACAGTGCTGAAATCAAAGGAGTTAAACCTCTCTTGTATTAATTATCCCTGCAGCTAATGACAGCATAACCACACAAGATCCATACACTCAATAGTGAGATGCAGAACTAAGGGGAAAGCCAAGACAACCAAAACCCAGTCGCCCCCAGCCCCAAACTGGGGAGGTCTTACAGGTCCACTGGGAGCATTTTTCCAGATCCTTCCCCCACCACCACCCCTTTCCCCCCCCCCCCCCCTCATTTCTGGTCAAGCTTCAAGAGACAGGAGTGAGAAGCTCTAGCTGCTTTTGGTCAGCTGAGTTGTCACACCCCAAAGAAACAGAGATCTACTGCCAAAAAGTACTTCTAAAGATCATTTTCACCCCCAAGGAACCCTTGACCAGATTTACCAAGCTGGAAATTCAACCTAACATTTAACATCAGGAAAATTCCAATCTGACAACATGAGGAAAGAAGAAAATAAAAATAATCAGGAGCCCAAATCACTCACATTAAGATCTAATTAATCAAGTTAACAAAATACAGTTAAGCTTGTCAGGAAGCAGGATTTATTCTGGGTGTGTTTCCAAAGCCCCAAACTGTGTGCACACACAGATGTAAGCAAACCAGAAAACAGAAGAATGAGGAGGAAAAACATAAAGGAGAACCACAATTAAAAGATTAAAGATTAGGTGTTAGCAAGTGTGGCAGGGCAATGAAAAGGCTTGCTATACCAGTCTGAATCAGACAGTGACAACTCGCCCATGTGTATTATCTGTGAAAGACCAATCAGATGGGTACTGGGTCATGGCAGGTGAGAAAAGCCCCTTCCTCACCACCCCACCCACCTTCCCAAAAGCAAAGGGCCCCAAAGACCTGTCACAACTCCCTTCACAGAAACAGATTCATTTCCCTGCCTGTCTCAGGAACAGCTGCCATCTAGTGCATCCTGAGGTAGCAGGTACAGCCCAGACTCCCAGACAAAAGAGGATGACCGGGCTTGGAGCGGGCTGTTCTGTGACCCAAGGGCTTTTTTCTGGGCTTCACTCCAGAGCCCAACAGCCACAAACCTACAGTCAGCTCCACAGCCCCACAGCCAGCCCCACTGGTCCTTATCAAGGGGAGGGTATTAAGGGAAACACTTTATATCTTACTCTTGGGATCTATATAGTCTCAAACAAGCAAATGGTAAAGCAAGTAAAGTTAGTTAGATGCCACTGGAGAACCCTAATCAGGCCCCATGGGTACAAACACTCACCCAGCTCCTCACTGTGTCTTCCCTGAGCAGGGGCTCAGTGCCACAAGAGATAAAGACAACAAAGAGCAGTGCTTCACAGCCCCCTGGGCTTGCCTACCACTTACAGAACAAGAGGGAAGGGTGCTCAGCTCCACTGAGATTAAAAAAAAAAGGCAGGTCTTGGTAGAGCTTTTCACAAGCTGTATCTCAGACAGCTTGACAAAATTAGTTACAGGAAATCATTTGTCAGAGCGCTGTACAGTGTGCCTTAAAAATGTTGAGTTCAGGGTGACAGCAGGGCAGAAATTTGGCAAGACTGAAAGGCAAAAGAGGGGCTTAAGGTAAGATTTGGAGCAGGGAGCAGTGGGGAAAGATGAGTTGATGAGTCAGAGGGCAGAGGAGGCTGTTCCTGATGGTAGAAGGTGCAGAGAAGGCAGCTCTTGCATCAGTGCCGAGACTGTGGAAAGGGTGAGAGATGCTAGATGAGCAGAGGGAGTAGTGCAAGACCACTTCAATCTTATTATTACTTTTTTAATGTCTTCTGCCTTTTTAGTTCTTTAGAAATGGCAGGTTAAGCTGAAAAACAAACAGAATGTTACAAGAAGAAAAAAAAACAAAGCAGCAGCACGTAGTGCAAGGAAGCAGTTCTGAGGAGAAAGCAAGCCTCCCTTCAGAGGGGCAAAGATCCCACTGCTCAGTGGTACTCTGCACACCCCAACCTCAACACTGAGCAGCAGTAGGTGTGTTTTGGTACTTTGGACTGGAAGTGAAGGAGAACTCCACCAGACCTCAAGAGCTTCATGCTCTTACCAAACCAGAAGCACACTGACAAGTTCTCCAGAAGATTCACCAGCGCCCAAACCATCAGTCCAGTGGGAATCCCACCGTCTTTGCTCTATGCTTTGAGCTGTCTGCCCAAAGCAGTGTAACTAAGAAATACCTCTGTGCTCTGGGAGCAAGTCTCCAGTGCAATCTACTACTCAATGGCAGTGCAATCTACTACTCAAACTCAATGGCAGCTTGCTGAGTAGCTGGTGTGACTGGTTACACCTCTGGCCAGAGCTCATGTGGCCAAGGCAGATGGGAGCTGCAGCAATGCTCCTTCCTAACCCCCTGCTGAGCAGGGTGCTGCCAAAGCTAAGCATGTGGTCAGGTCTCACCCCATGGGAAGCAGGAGACACTGGCCAGACCCTCAGTAGAAGTCACCCACACCAAGGTTTGGGGTTTTTTTTACTTTGCATACAGTCAATTGTGCAGCAATGGGATCAATCAGGAAAACATGACTGGAATCACACTCCTGGCTGCTTTGGAAATCAAGCCCTTCAAATGAGGTATTTAATGGATTCTTACAAGCACTTCTCCAAAACTCCAGGAAGAAAGCCTTCCCCTGCCTTGTTAATCATACTGCAGCACTCAATTAGAAGAGAAACAGCACCAGTAGACACTGAGCTGAGGGCACAAGACAGACAAAAGCACTGCAGAGCAGTGTGGGTAACTACTCAAGTGAGATGAAATGAGAAGGAAGGCTTCCCAGCTAACCTACAGATCTAAATGTAATTAATGCCCAACACCACATTAAGGTTTCCTAGCTGACAGGATCCCTGAGAGAAAATAAAAGTTAGAATTCCTCAGAGCACTGCAAACTCTGCCAGACTACACGTCCCAGTTGTTACCATGAAATGTTTTAACAGCTCAATATTAAACCTGCATGTTCAGGAAGCAAAAGAGGAGCACCACATAGAGCATCAACAAGGAGCTCAGCCAAGACAGGATTAGCCCAGCAGTGCCTGCTCCTCTGTTAAAAGCTGTTCTGACCATTCCTTAACCTCTTGGTGTCAGCAGTCCACCACCAATGCTGGGGGGGCCTGTCTGCGCCCACGGCCTGGCAGGGCTTCCAGCCAAATGGATGGCACGAGGCTCAGGGGCACCATCCTCAGTGCTGCCAGGACCTTCACCTCCTCCAAACCCTGAAGACACCAAACCTGCAAGCTGCCAGGGGATTCACCAGGCCAGGAGGCAGCTTCCATGCACCCATGCTGGATGCAGAGCTGAGACCTGCTAAGAATGGAGAGGGCAGACATGCCAGGAGACCCACACTACTTTTACTGCCTCTACAGGGGTGTGTGAGGGTACATGGGGAAGGAGAAACCCACTCCCCACACACACACTGGCTGGAGCTCCCCTTGTTACAGCAGACAGCTTCAGGCTAAAGCTGAAAGCACTCAAAGTTTTGGTATTGTGTGCACCAAACTTCACACTCTGTCCACAAACTGCAATTAAACTACTGTAGGATCACAGACTCACAGGGGTTGGAAGGGCTCTCCAGAGCCCAGGGGGTCCAACCCCCTGCCAAAGCAGGGTCCCTGGGACAGGGTGCACAGGTCAGTGTCCAGATGGGGCTGGAATCTCTCCAGAGAAGGAGACTCCACACCCCCTGGGCATCCTGTCCCAGGGCTCCCTCACCCTCACTGGGAAGAAGTTCTTCCCCAGATTGGTGTGAAACTTCCTGTGCTCCAACTTGAGGCCATCACCCCTTGTCCTGTCCCCACAGGCACTGAGAAGAGGCTGCCCATGTCCCCTTGTGTCCCAAAATGCCTGCTGCACAGGTCCAACACCCATCTGAAACCCACGGATCTTTCCAGAAAACCCCATGGACTCCTTTACCAAGTGCACCCTAATCAGAGCTATCAATTAAAAATCAATCAATCACTACTTTAAGAATCAGAAGGTCAGGTTTGAAGACTACCCTTGCTGAACATGAACTTTACATACTTCTGAAAGCAAAACCAAATGTACAGGGTTTACTGAGTCAGTCCCAGCCTCCCCTCCCCAGGGCAGCACCAGGAAGAGCTGGAGATGACACAGGAATTGCACAGTCACTGCAGGGGTTGTCCTAACATAAGCACCACCCAAAAAGCCAGATAAAACCCCTGAGCAGAGTGTGCATCAAGTCACATATTTCTAGTCTGGGGAGAAGTGGAAGGGCTGAGTTAGGAAGGCCTAAAGGTGATATCCAGGGAAGTTTAGTACATCAGCACAACCCTCCCAATGACTTCAAGTTGAAGGGCCACAAAGCCCCTAAAAAAGTGTCTATTTATGAATATCTTCTCAGATAATAATTAAGTTTTACACATAGAAGATCAAGTTCTGATGTTACAAAGCCCACGTTTGTGGGCAGTCGTGTCTTCAACCTTCTGAAGTTACTTGTATAATAAATCCTGTGGTGCTTTCAGGGTCATTGTGTCACCTACACAGCAGCTTGTAGGCAGGTGTTACAGCCATATTTGCCCTTTCACAAAGGCCAATGTATTTTAAGCAGACTTCCTATGTTTTGAAAGAGTTGCAAGCGCCTTTGAAGTTTGAATCCTTTCAAACCCATTTCACCTCCTGACAGAATGTAACCAGAACTGGGAGCACCTTGCTGTGCAGCACTAGTGTGAAGTCACACTGTAAAAAGCTGCTTCCTAGAGCAGGTGTGTTTAACCTAACAGTCCCCTTGTGACCAAAGGATTTCCAGATTCCCAGAGAAGTGCTGCCCAGTGAGTAAAACCCTTCAAAGCAGAAGTTAATCACACAGTGTCTAATACTTGGAACTGCTCTGCTGCTTCCTGAACAACACCAGAAACCCAGTTGCAAAATCAAGGTATAAATCTTACAGCTGTTAAAAAATACATTGTCTATAGAAGACATAACTGGACAGTCCCTCAAGTTTTCAGATCTACATTCTTACCAGTTAAGAAGTTGACTGAATAAAAGCTTGCAAGGAAGACCAAAGATCAGTCAGATAAAGCTAGATACATTTTCTTTTGGAGGCCAAAACTACCTGAAGTTGCTGAACTGTAGTAACAACCAAGTGTATTTGGAACAAAGAAGGTTAAAAGCATTCAGAAAGGGGACTCACTCTCTTGAAGTCATTCATATTCGTGGCTTGGACTGGAGTTCCAATGAATGTGAAGTATGTGATTCGCGTCGTCTCTTCATCACCGTGATTGGACTGGACAAACAACTACAGCAGAAACCCCCAAAAAAACACCATGAGTTAGGGTGAGCTGAACTGAAACACAAAGTATTAGATGCCCAATATTTTTTTGAACTAACCAAATAACACACTTTGCCAATTATAAAGGCCTCTAAACTTCCAGAGAAGCAACTGTTCTCTTGTTCTAGTAATGATAACGTAGAACACTATCATTTTCCTGGAGATTGGGTAAACCGCCCCACCCAGCCTGGATTTTCCCAGCTTCCACTTTCACCCTGAGACCACACTCAGCAAGCAGAAACAGGACCTAAGAAGTGATGGTTCACTGGGCACTGGCATCTGACTTGAAGTTAAATAATCAATGTAGCTGTTTGCTGAAGCCCCACAGGCTAGTCATGCATAGCTCCTTACTACAGCCTGCACGATTAGGTGTTTTTACAACATGAACACCAGATCTAGAGAGTTATTGTAGGGTTTCAAACCAGTAACAAGCTGCTTCTGAAAGGGGAACAAAGGGAAGAACAAGTTTTTGCAATGAAGTAGTTAGCAGGGAGCTTGGAGCTGGAAGAGCAGGGTGTGGGTCTGTCCACACTCGGTGAGCACAGAGACAGAGGAATGAGAAAGAACAGTGGGATCAGAAGCAGAGGAAGGAAAGGAGAGGGAGGACAGCAGCTGGGCAAGGGACAGCACGTACCACACAGCCACAGCCACATCCCTGAAGATGCCCCTTCAGCCCCAGAAGCTGCCTGAGCCACAGGCCAGGAGGGTGAGGGTTGAAATGCTGAGGACTGTGCTCTTCCTCAGACAGGAAGAAGCAGAAGGACTTTTGTCACACAAGCCTGACCTGCCACATGTTCACAGTTTGTGTCTTTACAACGATGGGAAAGCTCAACAGGCAGAGAAGAACCCCACTGCAGCAGCCCCAAGGAAGGGAAACACCCAACAAACAGGGAAAGCAGCACAAGTTACATGGATTAGAAACAACAGGGTAGAAAGGAAGTCCAACACCTAACAAAGTTAACTGACAGACCTAGCAGGGATTTATAAACAGAGTGCTCAGTAAGCATTTCTGATTACACCTGACAGGAAAGAACAACAACTTGTGCAGGTGCTCCTCCAGTGCCTAGGGAGCCAAGAGGAAGAGATTGAGCTGCAGGCCTGTGTGAGGGGGAAGAACTTCATCACTTGCACCAAAAAGCCAGGCAGAGGACAAGGTGACTGACTGGCCATCTCATTTTTAGGAGGTCTCACATGCAGACTCCAGGTTTGGCTGGGAAACTGGGGGGGAGCACTCTCACAAGGAGCACAAACAAGCAGAACATCTATTTAATGACCTTATCACTTGCCTGGTGCTTGCACATCATCCTGCCCAGAGCTAAGAGGGGATTTTATTAAAGAACAAACACACAACTTGGACCTTTGCAGAATATGTGCCTATGTGACTGATCCATGTTTCATTTGGGGGAGGATAAAGCTGGTTGCAAAGGTACCTCTCCCAAAGAAATTAGACACAAAAAGGAGTTTGCTAGGTTCACCTCCTATTAGGTCTAAGATAATTGCTAGGAAGATAGCACTAGACACAAAAGTAGCCAGTTGATCTAAACTGCAGTCCAAGAGAACTCAGACATGCACTGGAAGCCTTTTTACAGAGGAAAGAGGGTGACAAAGAGACTGAGGGTGGATGAGTGTGCTGGCATTACCCACAGCTATAACCACCTGGCATTTTCTGTGGCCAGCCCACTAAAACACAATTTAATTCAATCAACTGTAAGCCCACAGATTTGCAAACACCCAACTCAGGCCATGAAAGGCCTTTCCATAGAAAAGAGTTCAGGGGTCATACTGGGAAGGAGGAGTTTCCTACAGGACTGAGTTCACAAGGCTAGTGCAGTCCCAGGATGATGCCAAGCATGAAGCAATTCCAGCATCAGTTTAGTCATCACACATACTGCACTAGAACCTGTAGTTTTAAAGAGGAGAAACCACACTCATCTCAGAGCCAAGAACCCTCAGTGAAACCTGGGGAAAGTCTCTGCAGGCCAGAGAATCAGAGACCCATCAAAAGACACTTTGCATTTAAGAACCCTCACAGGGAGCAGGTACTGGGTTTAAAGACCTTGTAGGTATTTCATTGGATCCTCAGAGACCTGTCACTTCTGCAATCAGATTAGTGAGAAAGGGGATGCCTTGTCTCCTCAGCTCTCAGAAGGAAGACAGGATGGCTCTCAAGAAAGCCTGACACAAGTTGTGTCACACAGCACGCTAGCTCAGGATGGGGGGGAAGCAACCCTTCTGTCTCACACGAGGTCAAGAGAGAGACCTCACATACTCCTGGCCTCCTCTCACTAAGTTCCTGAAAGACCTTCAGCACACAGCCAGCAGAGAGAAAGGGAGCACATACACCATGAAACCCAACATGCAAGTGCTCTACAGCCCCCCCCCCCAGAAGAGACCCTTCACTTACAGTTACACTGTTAACGTTCTGGAACTTTACGTAGCGGAGCTGCACGATACCATCCTCCTTAATGTCCTCTGGGGTCAGCTCCAGGGCCTGAGTGGGCTCGCTCCTCTCTGCTTCCTCGAAATCCATCGACCGGGGGAGGTTGATGAAGATCTTGATGTACTTTGGGCCTTGCCCTGTGTTAACACACAGAAGGGGTGTTCTGCTGTTTAAATGTATTTCCAAAGTGTTGCTTGGGAACCCTCATTTATCAGTTCCCTAGACACTGGCTCGAGGAAAGCAGGAGGCTTCTGTGGTTCTAGTGTCTTATCTGCCCGTCCTACATCCCTGCCCAGGATACTGAAGGACATCCAAGGGTGCTGCACCACTTGTCTGAGTTCCACAGGTAAAACCCCAACAGGCATCTAAAATCAACAGTTTTGCTGAGTTGCAGAGCACCTGAACACTCTCTGTGACTTTACAACCCAACTAAGTCACTGTAAGACCTTTCAGTAGCCAACACTTGAATGAAATCAAAGCCTCTCCAGCCAGCATCTCAAATGCAGTAAAGATTTGTGTCATACCAAATACCCCTGTCCCAGGTCAGTGAGTAAATGAAAGCACTTGTTACACAACTCCCAACAGATTTCCAGAAGCTACTGTGGGATTCTCCATGGGAAAAGGTTCCAGGAAAGATTCACCTGAACGTGGGCAAAGCTTTGCTTTCAAAGATACCATTAAACAGACACTTCACTCACCGTTATCTGGCCCCTGAAGTTTCATAGAATAAAGCTTGACAGGCTGACTAAAAGCTACAGTGATAAGCAGCTGGGGAGAAGAAAATAAAAGTCACTGTTAAACACTGCTCTCTTCATTCTTCAAAACAAACATGGCACAAGAACTAAGCACAGAGACCTCTGACATACAGTGAAGTACTCACCTGCACTGTGTTCCCCACACACACTCATCTGTCACTTGAAAACATCAGCAAAATGCTACTTCACTTGGAATTTTTTCCACATGCAAGGGAATGTGGAACTGAAAGTGTTACAACCACCTTTGTATACTAAATGTATTTACATCCTACCACCACCTCCCCCTTTTTTTTTTTACACTACCAGAGCAATATCAAGCAAACAAGTTCTTTTAAAACACACTTGCAGGCAAGGCCATCACTGAAAACATCACTTACAAACATCTACTGTACCTGCTCGTCACAGTCTGATTCCAAGTAGGTAGAGTCTTTACGTAAACAATTATCAAACCCGTGCTCATCGCTCTCATTAAGACATTCACAGCCAGCTTTATTGATAAATGGCATTAAATCCATCTGAAAGGGAAAGCAAGAGCAGCACTGAGTGCATGATAAGTGTGCCACGAACTCATCAGGGATTAGTAAGCACTGGAAGGAATTAAATTCTTCATTCAATTAAAATAACAAGGCACGCAGGAACCTCAGGGGTTTCTATATCAAAAGGCATCATGAACAGAAACCATGGGGAGCACAGCACTAGGATGGGTCCTGCTCCGAACCAAATGGCATTTTCCTGCCCTGTTCCAAAACCCCAAACCCTGGGGCACGTGTTTGTCATCATGAGAATAAAAACATTGGGTGTGGGGGGAGAATGTTCAGCTGCACTTTTGGTAAAGCAAACAGCACAGTAGTTTGTACCACCACACAGACAGACAGACATCAGAGCAGAGCTAGGATAGCTTCACAGATAAAACCCCACCAACAAAACCAATGAAGAAACAGCCCTCCCCAAAAAACACACTGGTTGCTGCAGAACACAGTGAGAGGCCACCCTGGGGCTCTCACCAGGCTCATTGTGTCTTTTGCAGCCCTCTCTGCATCACACACAAACTGACCTTAGTGAGACCTCTTCCTACCCCCTTCTCCATGTATTTTGGGAACAACACAGAGCAGAAAGAAGAATCAGCACAGTTGCCTGTAAACCAGCTTGGTTTATTGCCCAGCTCTCCTGAGCAGGGCCCAAGGAAAAGCTGTGACCCATACACAACCTCAGATTACAGCAATCCCTATCCCTGCTCCAAATGCAGGTGTTATCACAGCAGTAGGATACTCTCTAGCAAATTCCAGATAACCAGAGGGGGTTTTGCCTGCACCTAAAGTAACCCAAGTCCAACCCAAGCACAGTAAGCCAGGCTAAACATCAGGTATTCATTCCCTCTCTTCCAGCCCAGAGACAGACAAGCAGCATCTCACACCACACAGCAAGAATTCAAGATCAGCATATGGTCCTAGAACAGTCCAGGCACAAGAAGCTGAAGGAACTCCTAGGATGACAACCCAAAACCCCTTTCTTAAAGGCACGTATTAGGTCCCAAAGAATAACACACCACCCTTGGGGAAAAAAAAAGCACACACTGGCTTGAAAAATCACTGCACTCCACAGCTCAGGCTATGGCACCAACAGGACCCAAACTCAGCTCATTTCCCACATCCCACTCACGCTTACAACTCCCTTATTCTGAGCAAAAATACTTTCCCTGTCCCAGCATCCAACTGTCAGCTTAGCTCAGCACACCCAGGCTGAGCAGATACAAGGTAAGGGGAGAGAAGGACCAGGCCCTGAGTGCCCAGGAGGAAGAGGATGCTTCCCTGCAGCCCAGAGCAGTCCAGCTGGGGTCAAGCACATCCCCAGGCTGCACTTCAGCCTGTAGCTTACAGGTGAGATGGAAATCCTGCTTGGCTCTTAGAGCCCTCAGCGGTTGATTCACAGGGGTAACAACACCACCTCCTACAAGATTAATGTTTCACAGAAAAACCCACCCATCTAAGCAGAGGATTTCACAACAACAATAAATACAGGAGTCCATGTACTGAGTGAAGCATACCACGTGCTGTGGAATGGTTAGCAAGCAGCTGAACTGCTAGAAATTCAAGTGACCCACGCCTCTGCAGCTCCTTCCAACACAAAACACTCAGCTGGATTTACACCTGCTTCCATTTGCCTGCTAGGAATTTAAAACACATAACCTCCAAGAAAACCTGGGTTTGCATTTCACAGCATAACCTTGGGTCCTGTAGACATTCATCTCGCTTTACACAAGGTTTAACTTGTTAGCTTGGCCAACACACGCCGACTGTGACAGCACACCACGCACCACATCGTTAACGGTGTTTGTACCTTGGCTAGAACAACAGACAATCTCATTTCAGGGTAATGTTACACTGAGGATTGCCACTGACAGCAGCTCTAGGACAGTGTTTTGTCACATGGGGTTCTCATTTACACGTGTTCATTAGTGCAGCTGTCAGGCAGGGTTGTGATGTGCAACGCACCACTGCCCTGAGGGAGCATGAGAACAGGCAGAGCAGGGGGAGCACACCTCCCTCAGAGCACCTGTGTTTCTAAGGGGATTGCTCCTTACTCAGGCTTCAGCCAGAGACCCAGGCACCCCTACAAAGCTCTGATTTACCTACAAGGTACAGGCAATGGCTGAAAACAAGCTGTACATGAAGACCAGTTCCTAAATTCTTCAGCAGGAGATCAGGTTTTAGCTATGAGAGGTTGTGACACAGGGGTTAGAGAGCATCCAGCTCAGGAAGGTGTGTTTAGAGACACTCACTTTCCTTTTTACAAACCACCCTAAATCCCAGGTTCTTTGCTTTGCTCACAACACCCACCAAGACCAGGGCAGCACCACCAAGCCCTCCCAGTGCCCCTGGGGAAGCAAAGGGACACACACTAAGCATTAGCTGGAAAGCCAACTCCCAGTCATTGCTGTACACTGCTCAGACCTGGCACATCACCTTGTCCAAGAAATCCTGGGACATTTTTATTTTTATATCCTTTTTTTTCCCCCACAGACAATAAGAATCTAGAGAGAACACTCTGCAATACCATCCACTTCTGCAAGCACTAGCAATTAGGCAGAAGAAAATATATCATGAGGCAGCATTTATCTAACAATGCCCTCCCAAACACATCCTGTTTTCAGTTTCACCTTCCTCCTGCCCTGAACCATTATGAAACTCAATTCCTTTGGCAACAGAATCTCTCCCCCTTCAGGTTTGGGGGTTTTTGTCTTAACAGACATGGAATAAAGAGGATTAAAGGAAGAGAAGGGAGCAAGAAGAAAAGGGAAAGCCTAGCAGAACCCACCACCACATGAATACCAAGAGGATTTCTTCAACAACAACCAGGCACACTCCTGACAGCCGTGTTTAACAACACCTTTACCCACAGACACCTCTGCACCTTAAAAAAGCATTTTGGGAAGCCAGACTGGAGAGTCCAAGATGAGCACAGAGGCAGAACAAGCTGCTGCAGCAGAGGGCCCATGATGAACCAGGAGATTCACTGTTTTACCAACCAAGGGCTACGCACAGAGGTGCTGCTCAGAACATCTTACAACTCCCTAACCACACTCACTCAGCAGGTCAGTGGCAGTTTAGCTTTGTCTGGAAAGGGCAATCCAGGCAAGCCATCTCCCCAAAGCCACAGGGAACTCAGGCAAGCCACCTCCCCAAAGCCACAGGGAACTCAGGCAAGCCACCTCCCCAAAGCCACAGGGAACTCAGGCAAGCCATCTCCCCAAAGCCACAGGGAACTCAGGCAAGCCATCTCCCCAAAGCCACAGGGAACTCAGGCAAGCCATCTCCCCAAAGCCACAGGGAACTCAGGCAAGCCATCTCCCCAAAGCCACAGGGAACTCAGGCAAGCCATCTCCCCAAAGCCACAGGGAACTCAGGCAAGCCATCTCCCCAAAGCCACAGGGAACTCAGGCAAGCCATCTCCCCAAAGCCACAGGGAACTTGCAGTCCCACCTGAAAGCAGTAGTAGTTGACTTGGAGTAGGTTTACAAAGCAACAGGTTAGGGTTTTTGAAAGCTTCAAGTTACAGAGACAAGGATGTTAAGGGGAGAGAAGAGATACATACATATCCTTTTGGGATATCTGTATCTTCACTGTTTCCAGGATCATTCTCCAAGTGCTGTTTAATTTTTTCTTCTAAGCCCACAGCATCTGCTCCTTGATACTGGTCGATTCGCACCTTGTTTCTGAAGAACAGGAAGGTGGGTGTTGCTGAGATGTTATTGGTGGCTGCTGTTCCCTGCAACACAAGAGGTTACAAGCGTTACCGAACCGAGTACCACCGGCATCGGGCAGAAACACCACCACCTAGGTAAGAACACAGGCACTAGGTACTAACCAAGCTACACCACAAACACCACTTCTTGGTTTATAAACAGCTCTAACCAGGACAACAATTTGATTCACATAAAGCCTTCAGATACTCCTAATCCTTTCTTTGACCCGACTTCACCTTGTCAGCAGGTCTGTTGATATGACATGACAGTCTTACTACTCATCTGCACTCAGAAGCAGAGGATGGCTTGTTGAACTCTTCTTTTACATGCCACCTTCACACCTGCATTCCTCCCCTCCCAAGCCACAGTTGTGCACATCCAGAACTGCAGCCTGCTGCTGCAGAAGGTGAATCCTATTTGATTTCAACCTCTCTTCCCACCCAGGACACACTCACAGGGGCTATCCCAGAACTCCCCATCATTTTGTGCCATTTGTAAGCACTGTTACCACTCATCTCTCCCCATAATTTGTAGCAATTCAAGACACTTCCTTTCAAATACACCATTGTTAATTTTTGCTAATGACCCTCAAGTCAATCAACAGCTCACCTGCAACACTGCTGTCAGATACAAACAGCTGAGTAGTGCTTGAGAGGAGTGTTGTCCCACTAATCACATAAGTTTACTGTGGTTTTCACTTTGCTCAATAATTACTCCAATATTTGTTTGGGAAGACTGACTTTTAAATTCATCTTGGGGCTGCCTTCCACATCTAACAGTATCACCTAACCAGCACAAGCAGCAGAAACCACTGAACTGCCTAGCTGAAGGACATCCCAGCGCTGAGTGCAAGAACACCTCACCAAGTAGAGGTTTTCCTCCTTGCTCACACCTTCACACACCTCCCAAATTTGGAGAATTCCACACTACAGCTATTAATGAGTCACCAAACATGTCAAGAGCCACTACTCTTACTATACTGCCTGAACAGCTCCTCCTCAGGTTTTCCCATGCTCACTACCTGCTCACTAACCACCGGAAGCGCGGGTTTCAATACCAACCTGGCACTGATGTACATCTACTTCCAAAAAAGTTGCCTGGGGATATTTGTTACTCAGAGCATTGAAAGCTGGAGCTATCCTTAAACAAGGGCCACATCTGTGGAAACAACAGACAGTTTCACTTTATTTCTTTATGCTTTTTTTAAATGCCTGCCCCACCTAGCATTAGCACATCCGCCTTCTCCCCCCCTCCCCCCCAGATATCCCCTCCTACCTGGCTGACAGATGGTGAGCCATCCTGGTGATACAATTAGGAACGACATTTAGAAACACCTCACCAAGTGTTAATTCCCACTTCCTCAGACAGCTTCAGTGTCACATGATTAGCCTCACCTATTAATTAATACCAACTTCATCTCTGCCATCTAAGGGGTTTCGCTCCGGCGTCTCGTCTCTTGCCACCAGCCGCCGTCCTGCGAGCTGGAGCCACAGCAGGGAGGGCAGGGAGCTGCCTGCTCTCCCTGAAGCCACAAAAAGCACTCCTGACAGAGAGCTAGCACTAGCACTCCATGTGAAAAAACAGCACTGACAGGCAAATCTATGCATGGCTTGAAGCATTTAGCAGGAGTAACTCATCAAACCAGCAGGAAGCTGCTCCTTCCTAGAAGAGGAGTTGCTTACAGAATCACACAGAGAGTTGTAGGGGTTGGAAGGGACCTCAAGAGATCATGGGGTCCAACCCCCCTGCCAAAGCAGCTCCCTAGCTCATATTACATAGATAGGCATCCAGATGAGACTTGAATCTCTCCAGAGAAGGAGACTCCACCACCTCCCTGGGCAGCCTATTCCACTGCTCCGTCACCCTCACTGGGGAAAAGTTCCTCCCCATGTTGGTGTGGAACTTCTTGTGCTCCAGCTTACAGCCATTGCCCCTTGTCCTGTCCCCACAGAGCACTGAAAAGGGGCTGGCCAATTCCTCCTGCAACCCATGTCTAAGATATTGATAAACATTGATTAGGTCCCCCCTAAGTCTTCTTTTTCCCAGGCTGAACAGACCCAGCTCACTCAGCCTCCCCTCACAGGGGAGATGTTCCAGACCCCTAATCAACTTTGTCACCCTTCTCTGGGCTCTCTCCAGAATGTCCCTGTCTTTTTTATACCAGGGAGCCCAGAACTGGACACACTACAGCTGTAACCAGTTGCTACCATAGTTATCCAACTTCTGCTGGCATAACTGTTATCACCTTGGCCAAAATCATGTTACTCATTCACTGTTACACCCTTGCTGGCATGCATGAAGCTTACAGACACAGGCAGCCCTGCAAAGGAACAGCCTCACGAGTCAGCTTGCTGGGAAAGAAGCAATTAAAAAGTGAAACAAAAACAAAAAACCACAGCAGAAACTCCCTCCAACAGCTTATCTACATGGGGCATATCGAAACCAGAGCGCTCTGTCAAGGGGAACCTGCCCACACGTACAGCTGCACAAGGGCACACTCAAGTCCTTAAGGCAGGTGGAACCATGTGCCTTGGGGCAGCTGTAAGCAACCCACCTTCCCAGGCACAGCACTACCAAGCTCTCCAGCACCTCTACGGTTACAGGCCAAGCTGACTTACCTATAAAAGTAAACCAAGCAGCAGAAGTAGGAAGGAACAACCCAACATCAGGTTTGTGTACAGCAGTACTCTTCACAGAGCTAGTAATCCTTGTGGCCCCTTCCACCCCAGTGCAACACCTTTCCTCTGCTCTCCCACAGCATCAGACCCAAATTCCTTTAAACTCCCAAAAGCCACTGGAAGCAGAACAGCTTGACTGTACGTTTAAACCAAGGGAGGGAAGGTGAGGAAATGAGCAGAGACACTACAAGCTCGAGCTCTGACAGCACCAAGGCATGTCTGGAGCCCCACAGCTATCACTGTCCTCCCTAATCCCACAGATTACCGTGAATAACTGAATCACTGAGGCTTCCTTCGGCTGCCGATGGAGCCAGGTGACAGCACGCCCCGCTGAGCAGGGGAACGGGACACCTGTCTGCTACGGGCAAAGAGGGATGAAGGGCCAAGAGAGCTTAATGAAGGGAGACGGCGCTAACAGAGCGGCGAGCCGCCCTCTCTGCCTTCGCTCTACAGGGGCTTAGTGCCCAGCCGGAGGGTGCCCAGCCCGCACAGCACCCAGTCTCTTCGGCGCGTGTGAGGGAGGACAGGCTGAGGGCAGGCGGCACGGCCGCAGGAAGGCGAACCGAGCACAGAACTCACCCCGCCGCTCCGGGCAGCGGGGCCGGCGCTGACAGGCCCCGGCCAGCCCGCAGCCTGCCCCAGCGGCAGCCGCCCGGCGACCGCCGCGCCCCTGCCCGGCTTCCCAACCCCACAAGGCCCCGCCGCTCCCAGCACCATCCCCCCTCCCCAGGCCGAGCGGCGAGGGGCCGCTTCCCGGCGGGCCAGGCCCAGCTCCCGCTCCCGCCGCCGAGGAGGCCGCAGGGGGGGGGGGGGGAAGCCCCGGCCCAGCGGCCCGACCCCCGGGCGGCCCCGAGCGGCCTCCGCGGCGGCAGCCCGCGCCCGCGCCGCTCACCCGCGCATGGTGAACTTCACCACGGCCAGCCGCGAGCCGGCGGCGCTGAGCTCGGGCTGGAATTCGGTGTCGTTCGCGATCACCTTCACGCCCACCATCCTCTCGCCGAGGAACGGCAACGGCGGCGGCGGCAGCACCGGCCTCGTTATCTGCAGCGTCACGGCGGGCAGGGGGAGCCCGGCATGCACCGCTCGGCCCAGGGCGCAGGCGCGCCCGCCACGCCGCTCCCTCACCGGGCCGAGCGGGCAGCCTGAGGGCGGGGCGCTGCTCTCGCGAGAGCTGCGCCGGGTCACCGCCATTTTACAAAAGGGCAAAGCGGGGGTGGGGGGGTGTGCGTGTGTGTGTGTATGTGTGTGTGAGGGCGTGAAGCCGCCGGCGGCCATTTTGTTTAGGGGCGAATGGCGGGAAAGGAGGAAGCGCGTCACCCCGCTTAGGGGCAGCTGGGGGGGAGCGCAGGGTGGGCTGGCTCCGCCGGCAGCGGGCTGGGGGGTCCGGCTGCCGCCCCTCGGGGGCAGGAGGGGCCCTACCGCCGCCCCTCGGGGGCAGGAAGGGCCCTGCTGTAGCCAGGCGGCTCCCAGCCTCCCCCAGCGCACAGACCTCCCCGCCCGCGGGGCAGAGAGCTTCCTGTTCAGGCGAGAAGGGGCCCCGGGACCGGAGTGCAGCTGCTGGTAGCAGCAAGTTTAGAGCAACCCCGGCCTGAGGGAGATCAGGCAGAACCATGGGGTGGGTTGGGAGGGACCCCAGGGGTCCCAGAGCTCCAGCCCCCTGCCACAGGCAGGGACACCAACCTCAGGCCTGGAGCTACACAAGGTTGCCCAGGGCCCCATCTAAACTGGCCTTGAACACCCCCAGACACAGGGCACCCACCCCCTCTCTGGGCAGCCCCTTCCAGCCCCTCACCACTCTCTCTGCACAGAACTTCCCCCTAAGATCCAATCTCACCCTTCCCTCCTCCAGCTTCACTCCATCCCCCTTGTCCTGCCATTATCTGCCCTTTGAACAAGCTGATTCCCCTCCTGTTCCTCTGCTCCCTTCAGGGACTGGCAGGCTGCAATGAGGTCCCCCCACAGCCTTCTCCAGGCTGAACCAGCCCATCTCCCTCAGCCTCTCTCCAGAGGGGAGCTGCTCCAGCCCTCTGAGCATCTCCGTGGCTCCTCTGACCCCTCTCCACCAGCCCCACATCTTTCTTGTATTAGGGGCTCAGCTCTGGACACAGGATCCAGCTGGGGCCTCACAGGGCAGAGCAAAGAGGGACAATCCCCTCCCTGTCCCTGCTGCCACCCCTCTGCTGATGGAGCCCAACCTTGGCTTCAGGAATTTATTATTCTAGGATAACTGGGGAATCTTTGTTCTCCCAGCTGAAAGTAATTCAGATGCTAAATAGGCTGCTGGTACAGACAGGCACCTGCTCTCCTTGGACAGGAGGGTACCTATCCTCCTCTGCCAGGAGTCATGCAGCTGGATGCGATTTGCATCTCTCTCCATAGAGAGATGGATGCATCTCAGCATCACTTTTGTCATCAAAAGCACACTGACGTAATGTCTGCCTGTGCTTTGATGTCCTGTGGGTGAACTGGAACCGGCTTCCTAAGTCAACAGCAACAAAAAGCTGGTGTTGCTCTGTCCTGAGGGAGCTGGTGGCAGGGAGTGCATCCCATACCAAGCCCCTGTGCTCTGCCCTGGCGCATGGCACGTTTACCTGGGGGGTAAATGAAGTCATTTCCCTGTTTTACTTACTTCTGGCCAAGAGAAGACCTCCCTCTGCTTTCTACTGCAGAACCAGTTCCTCCCTTCCAGCTGGGTGCAGCTGTGAAGCACGGACAGGTGCCGCTCAGAGACCGCCAGGGAGGCACAGAGCCCCCTGAGCGCCTCGGGTGGGCGGCCCGGGCCGAAGAACGAGCCGAGGCCCAGCGGGCCCAGCCCCTCGCAGGGGGGCTGCCCCCTCCGACACCGCCTCTGCCCCCTCCAGGCCCGCGGGTCGCGCCTTCCCAGCGCCCCACCCCGCCGCTTGTGCCGCCGTGGGACCCCCGCGCTGCGAGGAGCGCTCAAGGGAGCCGGGGCCCCCCCGGGGCCCCCCTGGGGCCGGGCCGCGGCCTGCCCCTCGCTCAGCCCGCGCTGCGCCGGGCGGGCTCCGCTCCCGCCAATGGCTCCGTCCCGCCAGTTTCTATGGCGACGCCGGCCGTCTCTGCCTGCCGTATATCACGCCGGCTGGGGGCTTTACGACAGCGGCGGTAGGAGTCACGGCAGCTGGTGGAGTCAGCTGGTCGCCGCGCCGGGCGAGGGAGCGCGGCGGCGCCCCGGGACCCGCCCCGGCGCCCCGGGACCCACCTCAGCGCCCCGGGACCCGCCCCAGCGCCCCGGGACCCACCTCAGCGCCCCGGCGGCCACAGGTGAGCGCCCGCCGGAGGCCTTCGGGCGGGGAGCACCGGCCCTGTGGCCGTGCCGAGCGGGCGGGGTGCCGGAGCGGCCTAACCGCCCCCTGGAGCGGCCTTCCCGGCCCCCGCAGCGGCCTAACCGCCCCCTGGAGCGGCCTTCCCGGCCCCCGCAGCGGCCTTCCCGACCCCGCAGCGGCCCTCGGGCCCCCCGTGCAGCGGGGCGACCCTTCGCCTTGTGTGGGAGGGGGCGGCGGCCTCGGCCCCCCCCCCCCCCGCCCGCAGGGCCGGTGTGGTAGGGGCGGCCTCGGCGGGGGCGGCCTCGCCCGGGCCTGGCCGGTGAGAGGGGGCGGCGGCGGGGTCAGCTGCCCCCGCAGCCCCGGCTCTTCCCGCCGCCGGTAACGGCCGCCCAGCGCCGCGGGCTTGGGCCTCTCGGGGTGTCCGGGGAGCGGGCGGTGAGGGCCGGCTGCCGGGGGCTGGGCCCGGGGGGTGGTTCTGGTGCCGAATCGCTGCTCTCCGGGGGCCTCTGGCACCTCTCTGCCTTCCCTGCGCTAGCCCGGGCCAGCTGGGGAGCCCGTCTGCAGCTCGCTCCGGATTAACCGGCCTTCACGTGATCCTGACGGCTCCAAACCGCCCGGGCAGATGTGGATTTAATGTGGCACCAACCTGAGCACCAGAAGAACCTGCCAGTGGCTTTCCAAGGTATCTGTTAGCTGTAAGGAGGGATTCAGAGTCCCAGGTTGTTATTTCCTCCTCTTCCTTGTTTTAGAACCTTCTGCACAGCCAGGGAGGGGATCCCCAACCTTCCTTCGTGTTGTTGGGTGCTCTTAGACCAGCCTTTCCTAGTCCCTCACTCAGCTGGGCCAAGGGATGAGCTGTGATCTCTCCTCAGACTGTGGCTGCTGCTATTGCCACCTCAAGGTTAAGGAAGAGCTTGTGTCTTGTGCAGTTGCCCCTTGGTTTCTGGCCTGGAACACAGGTTTGGGTTTGATCTTGTATGGGGAAGGCCTGGCAGTAAGGTTCATTATCTCTTTATTTACATTGCTGTAGCAGTCAGGTGAAGGCCTGGAGTCCTGTGACAGTTGTCCCCCAGTGCCTGCAGCTCACAGAAGTTACACAGGGCAGCAGTGCAGTGGCAGGTAGGTAGGACAGATGAATTGCCCTAGGGTGGTTCTGGCTTCACAGTGTTATGCTACAGCTCCTGGCTTAAGAAAAACAGGTGAAGATGACTCCAGGTGATGCATTTTCAACCCACAGAGGAGCACACAGGGATGGAAGGAGGCTAGGTGCTGTTGTGAATTTTCTAATCCCTGATGAGTGTGCTGATAAGGTTCCTTAGCTCTTATCACCTCTGGTTTCACCCAAGTTCAGGCCAGGAGGCTCCTTCTCTCCTGCAGATAGGATTAGTTGTGCCTTAATGAGTAGGGTCAGGGAGGTCAGCATGAATATTCATAGGTGTGAAATCAAGCAGGCTGTGCCTTTGAAATTGAGGCCTCTCTTGCTGGCTTGTGGGGGTTCTTCTGCCTGTATGGGAAGGAGTGCAGCTGGGTATCACCCCCACTTCTCTCTCCAGCTGCTCTCCTGTTCTGTGTGTCCCTGTGTGGGGTGACATTACAGCACCTGGCTTACCTATGGCTTTGCCCAGTTGGTCTCCTGGCCTTGCTGCAGAGTGTTCCTCACCTCTTTGCTCCTAGGGAAAAGCTCCCTTTGGAAAATGCTGCTTTTTATAAAGCACAGAACCTTCTCATAGGTGCAAACCAGCAAGGTGTGCTGTTCACTGCCTGAGGGATAGAGGTACAGGCATCCCTTCTCTGTAGCCAGTGCTTATCAGCCACAGCCTGGAGTGCTAATGGTTTGTGTCAGGGGTTAAAACCTGGCCTGGGAGATTGTTTTAGAGTTCTTTTGTACCCTGCAGACACAGTCCAGGCATTCTTTTAGCTAAAAAGGAAAACAAATGGAGAACTCCAGGGTTTTATTTGCTCCTGTCAGGAGCTTTCTCAGGGTTTGCAGCTGGCAGGAGTTTCCAGACAGTGTGTGACCCCCCCCCCCCCCCCTTGATCTCTGCCACAACAAACTTTACTGACTGCTTGCAGCTGATAACAGGATTGTTTGTTAATCCTCCCTCTCTGTAAAGAGAGGTGTGATGATCTACAGATGTGGGTTCTGATGGTGAAAGATTTCTGCAGCTCTGGCTGAAGTGCTTCACTTTCTTCTCCCTCTCCTTCTCCTTGGAGTCCACACCTACCCTGAGGTGAATCCTGGGTGTGCAGGTGCTTTACCTGAAATCAATGGGCTTGGGAAGAGCTCTTGTGGGCTCTGCTAGGACACAGGTAGATTGATTCCTCCCCTTCCTGCCCATACCTTTCTCCTGGCCTGGCTCATATCTCCTTTCATGGGGGAGAATAAAGCCCCTTAGGACCAGGCCTGGCCCACCCTAGTGTGGGTGGGAGTGGTGGCAGTGGGGTCCTGCTGGCCCAGCCTGTGGAAAGGGAGCTGGGCATCCCTGTGAGAAGCAGCTGCATCTCCCTGGGGCTGAGGTCTCTGTGGGAAGGTATGAGCTGGGCACAGCCAGTGGACAAGAAAAGGAGGCACCTGGAGCATCCCAGGGCCAGGGATGTCCATGCAGTACCACCAACTCTTTTGAGTGGGTGTTTCAAGGAAGGAAACTGGGATTCTGGCACTTGTGGAAGTGGGAGAAAACAATTCACCAGGCCCAGCAAAGGCAGAGGGGTACCAGGCAGGAAGAACTCCTCTCAGCTTCATGCCTCCATTTCCCAGTTCACAGTTCCAGTTCCCTTTTCTGCAAACCCAGCTCATTCTAGAGAGGTATAAATCACTAACACTCTGTGGGGTTTCCTTTGCAGTGCCTCCCTGCCTGCTCTTTGACCACTTCTCACTGGCACAGGGTGTCATCACTGATGGATGAAAGTTATTGATTGTTTACAGGCAGGGAGGGAGTGTGGGATTTGGCAGGGGAGGCACTCAGTGGGTGCTGGTGCTGAGAGAAGGGTGGCTCTGCATAAGACCTGGCTCCTCTGCTGGTAAAATGACCTTGTGGTCCTTTCTGAAAAGGAAGTTTTTTATGAAGGCCTTGCAGTCCCATAATAAAAAACTAGAAGGAAAGAGGTAGTTCTTTTTGTTCTCTCTCTCCTAAGGGTTGGTATGAAATAGTCTTTGAAGAATTCTGTTTCTCTTAGAGAAAAGTCTTGGAATGCAACTACCTGTCAGCTCTTTAGTGCTTTCTGAGGGTTTTCCTGCATGGAAAAGATCAGATCCATTAGATTCCTTAGATCTGCTCATACTTTTTGTGTCTTGCAATATTCCTTTTCAAAGCTCAGCTGGTGAAGTGTGTTGCTCAGGTGTTCAAGGGGGTTTGGCCATGTGTTGGGGACTGCCTGCAAAGCTTGAAGGAAGAGGTTGGTGCCCTGGTAAGGGGGAGCCTCAGGGTGGACAGGGGTTTTATCTTGCTGCCATTTGCATGGCTGAAACCATCAGGGGAGGTGTGGCAGTGGGGCACAAAAGGAAGCAGAAGAGATTCTTATGTTCCTTAGGGGTGATTTTAACTCCTGGATTTCCCAGCCCTGCAATTATCAAGGCTGCCTGTATTTATTATCCATGAAAACTTCCCTCCTGGATCACACTGGTGAGCAAATGGAGTTTACAGGGGTGGGGGGAAGAGACACCCCAGAGGAGAACCAGAGTGTGGAGATGCAGCTAAACCAGCACAGCATCTGGCTGGGGGCAGAGGAACTTGTCATCCTGTCCTAGAGGGACCATCTGTCAGGATCTTTCCTGCCTCAGTTTCCCCTTCCAGTCCAGAGAGGGGAGCTTTGTGTGGGGAGCAAAGCTCTGTAAAGGCTCTTGTACCTTGAGTGGGGGTTGAGTGCTTTGAGATGCCTACAGGAGAGACACTTCTCTCTCTCCACACCTTCCCCAATGTGTCCTGCACTCTGTTTCACTGCAAGAAGTAGCTGGGGAAGGAGTGAAAGGGGTGCTTCTCCTTGGTTGGCTTGCTGATTTGTTTTGGTTTGGTGGCTTCTTTGTTTTAATATTACATTTTAACTTTGGTTTCCCTGGGTTTCACTGTGTTTTTATGACCAAGTCCTGATAAACCAAGTCCTTCTAGAGCTGTAGCCCTTCAGTAAGGTCACTGTATTCTTGAATTCTTTTTTATTTTTAAAATTCTTTTAACATTCTAGATGAGGATTGTCCAGACAGAACAATTGATCCACCATTGTGTAACAGTTAACACTGCCCTCATGGTCTGCAACAGCTAATTCCAAAGTAGCTGTATCTCACAGTAGGTTAAACACTTCCTTGTGGGTCCTTATACTTGTGCAATTCATTAACAGTCCTTAATTAAATAAGTAGTCATTCCCAGAGCTAGTCCCATCTGGTAAGAGAAGATTTGGCCTGAAATGGCTTTGTGGGGAGCAAGAAGACTGAGGTTTTGGGGTGGGGAGCAAGAAGACTGAGGTTTTGGGGTGGGTTTTAGGGAGAACCATTGCACATCTCTCCTGTCTCAGGAGGTGGAGGCTCTGGGTGGCTGGCTGACTGGCTGGTGCAGAAGCTGCTGTGCAGTTGGTGACACTTCCCCCTGTTCATTGCTCTGCTCTCCCTGTCTTCCCTGCCCCCAATTTTCCATGGGTATTATCATGTTCAATATCTGCAGCCACAGAGGTTGTTTGCCCTGGGAGCATAGGCAGCCTCTCACAGTGATTAAACCCCCCCCCTCTGCTCTTGAGGAAGAGCCCTGGGATGGTTCTGTAGTGGAGAGGTGACTTGAATTGATGTTGAGCTCTGTGTAGGGTGGGTAAAACCCCCCTGTTTCCCACCCATGGAAGGTGCTTTTGGTGCAGAAAGCCCTGGTTCCAGCATGCTGCTGGGAATGGCTGGGCTAGTAGAATCATAGGGATTGGAAGGCACCTCCAGAGATCCTTGGATCCAACCCCCCTGCCAAAGCAGGGTTCCTAGGACAGGTCACACAGGGAAGCATCCAGATGGGGCTGGAATCTCTCCAGAGAAGGAGACTCCACACCCCCCTGGGCAGCCTGGCCCAGGGCTCCCTCACCCTCATGTGTTGGTGCAGAACTCCCTGTGCTCCAGCTCGCACCCGCTGCCCCTTGTCCTGTCCCCACAGAGCACTGAAAAGGGGCTGGCCAATTCCCCCTGCACCCCATAATTAAGATATTGATAAACATTGATTAGGTCCCCCCTGAGTCTTCTTCTCTCCAGGCTGAACAGCCCCAGCTCCCCCAGCCTTTCCTCCCAGGGGAGATGCTCCAGGCCCTTCAGCATCTCCATAGCCCTTCTCTGAGTAGCAGTAACGTGAAGTCAAGTTTGTGCTGGATGCAAGGGGACAAGTCCTGCTCCTACTTCCCAGGCTCCATGAAGACCTGCACTGAAGTGGTTGGCAAGCCCCAGGTGTTGCTAACCAAAACAGTGTCTTGTTTTGGTGTTTAAGCCTTACACTCATCTCCCAAACTGTTTTTTATTGCTACAAGCTTGAGTTCCTGCAACGCTGGTGTTCTCAGAGTGGGGATTCAAACACCCAGGGGATTCTGGCTTTGGGACAGGGACATTTCTCTGTGTTGTTTGTGTCAATATACTTATGATATACTTATACTCAGTGTGAAGATAGCTTTACATCTGTCTCCTGTTGGATAGAGGCCTCAATCTAGTTCATGTGGAGCATCACAGCGACCACAGCTGCTGACTAAACATGCCTTGTGCTGCTGGAGCTCCTCAGCAGGCTTCTGGTGGAGGAGCTGGCTGGGCCTGGCTCAGGCACACTGCAGTGCCACCAAGGTGTTTCTAGCAGGGTGAGCCCAGGGTGCCAAGGAGCTGGGGTGTCACAGGGCTTGTCAAGTCTCAGTCTCTAAATCCCTTCAGGTCTGGCTGGGGACCAGCTGGTGGAGGTTGGCAGCGCTGGGGGCACAAGGGGGGGTCAGGAAACACCCTGTCCTGTCAGGGGGTTTACTCCTTTTGTGGCTCTCTTCAGTTCTAAATGGCCTTGACAATGCTGGTAGGGGTTCTTCCCCCCCTCATACCCCTCCTCTTGCTGTTCCAGGTCCTAATTCCCTTCCCCTTTGGTCCTGCTAAGCAGCTTTCCTGGCGGGTGGCTCGGCCTGCCCTCACAGGCCTCTGCTGCCGTCGGGGAGCGATGCCCCGAGAGCATTTCCCACTGAGGATGAGAATCCAGGAGCTGAAGGCTTCAGAGCTAACACAGGTCTTTTAATTAGGCTATTTCTGGTTTAATTAGCTTTTATTTATTCAGTTAGCCTCTCCAGCTCTGTGTGTGAGGGGGACCAAACAGTCGGACTGTGGGTGAAAGGATGGCATTAACCCCTTGGAACCTGAACCTCCAGCAGGACATGAGATACTCCAACACAACAGTGCATTGAGAAGCAATGCCAACAAGACACTGTAGGGCAGAGCAGTGTACCCAGTCATCTGTAGGAAGCTCCAGAGCCTGGTTGCCTCAAGGTGGTTGTGTTTGCACGTGGAGATGAGCTCTGCTGTTGGGCTGCAGAGCTGCAGCCCTGGGGCTTCAAAATTCTTCTCAATAGAAGGACTTTTTTTAGCCAAAGATCCTGTCTGCAAAGGAAAAACGCCTTGTTGTAAAGTATCTCTTGCAAAGTCATGAAGTCATTATGCTGCTGCAGCTCAGGGTACCTTCAGGTGACAGGGCAGAGACTGTTATTCAATCCCTGGCTCCGCGCTGGGGGAAGCGGCGGTCGGACGCCGTGGTTTATTGAAGCACAGGACCCACGTCTCTCCTGTGCAAAGTGCTGCTGGAGGCACAGGTGCTGGCTGCAGGAATGAGGGGTTACATGCTGAGATCTCATGTTTCTTCTCCTCCTTAAATTGACAGCTGGGACAGCAGAATGGCAGGGAACAGCCTGGTCCTGCCCATCGTCCTGTGGGGCCGCAGAGCCCCCACGCACTGCATCTCCACCCTGCTGCTCATGGAGGACACCTCCATGATCGTCACCGGCTGCCACGATGGGCAGATCTGCCTCTGGGACCTCTCTCTGGATTTAGAGGTAAGGCTGAAGCCCACAGAACCTTTGTTTCCTGGGTGTTTCAAGCTCACTCTCACCAGTGGGCTTTTATTCTTTGATATGCCACGATCTTTGGTTCTTTCTGGGCTCTGTTCACTTGTCCTTTCTCCCTCCCTGGCATAAGGCTTGGGTGAAAGATTCCCCATGGGGAATATTCCCTGTTTCCCCAACAAATGTTCCAGAGCAAAAGCATCTCTTCCTCATCTGAAATATTCCCATAGGGAATACATGTGAAACTATGGGAGGAGGGAAGGGTTAGATTGGATATTAGGGGGAAGTTTTTTACAGAGAGAGTGGTGAGGTCCTGGAACAGGCTGCCCAGAGAGGAGGTGGATGCCCCATCCCTGGGGGTGTTCAAGGCCAGGTTGGATGGGGCCCTGGGCAACCTTGTGTAGCTCCAGGCCTGAGATTGGTGTCCCTGCCTGTGGCAGGGGGGTTGGAGCTTTATGATCCTCGGGGTCCCTTCCAACCCTTGCCATTCTATGATTCTATTGAGGAGGGAAGTTCCTAGGGAGACAGTTCTTCCCTAAGGATATCTCCTCATCATGCCAAGGTGAAAGACCTGGTACTGAGCCATCTGTACCACACCATTAGCAAGACAGGAACTGCTGGTAAGCCATCCTATTCTTCCCTACACTACAGGTACTCCACCCTGTGTCCTTGCCTTGCAGTGGTGGACAGGACTCCTCCTGAGTTACCATGACTATCTTCAACTACTTTAAACCAAAAGCCTCAGAGGCATTTTCTAGAATGAGCCATGAGTTTTCACACTTCATGGTGAGCTTCCAGCTGGAAAAGCCTCATCCTAACATAGGAATTCAAAGCAAGAGAAGCTGTGGACCTCATCTAGCCTCCCTTCAGCCAGTCAGGGATACTCAGAGCTGGAAGATGCAGGAATATCCAAAGGGAATATTTCAGATTTAGGAAGAGGTGCTTTTGCTCTTGAGCTTTGTTGCTGCTCCTGTAGTCACATTAAGTGACTGCTTCCTTTATTCAGGAGCTGCTCTGAGCTAGTTGTTCCTGTCAAGCTGAGCTGCTTGATGTTGTTTTGTGAAAGCAGATTCCTGTGATCAGAGGGCTGTACTTGGAGAACTTTTTAAGGTTACTCTGTTACTCAACCCTTTTTTGCCACAACACAAAGAAGGCTAGCAGCAGAGGAGGGTTGATGATGAGCTTTTTTTATGCCAGTGGCTGGAAATCAGCAGGTTTGAATGGGATCCCAGTGTTTGCTGTGGTACAAAGGGTTTTAAACTCCTGCAGTGGGATAGCAAAGCAATCCTCTCTAGTGGAAAAAGCAGCCTGCTTCCAGAAGAGTTTATCCCAAATACCTCAAAATCCAAATGCCTGCCCCTCACCCCTAAAAATTATGCTTGTCTGGTGGATTTAATAAGAAAGAGTAGCAGAAAGGGACTGGTTCTTTCTAGAAAGGGCAAGTAAAGGGCAGCTTTCTTTATCTTTCATCTCTTCGTGGGCTTTAGCTAAACTTCTTTCTGAGTATCTAGGGGTGAGAGCTAGGCCTGACTGGGCCACACACACACATTATTGTTGCAGTCCAATACAATTCTGCTCTTTCAATTGAGCCAGGAGTCATAAAGATCATTAGGATGAGTTTTCCAAAGGCTTTTTTTTCCCAAATTTTTTTCCAGGATCACTTTTCTTCAGGTGCTGCACCAAGCACCCTGTGCAAACCCCTCCAGGGTTATCTATCTGCTGTGCTAATTAGTGGGTATGTTAATGCATGTCTGTCTATCTAATAGGCAAAGGGCAGCCTGGGGGGGGGTGTGCTCTGGTTCAGGAGCAGGGCCTGTGTTCCTCTCACTGTGCCTTTGCTCCCCCTGCTCCCAGGTGAACCCCAGAGCCCTGCTGTTTGGCCACACTGCCTCCATCACCTGTCTGTCCAAGGCCTCCGCCGCCAGCGACAAGCAGTACATCGTGAGCGCCTCAGAGAGCGGGTGAGTCGGGGGGTTGGGAGCATGCAGATCCCTTAACTGACAGAACTGGGGGGCAGAAGGGACGTGGGGTGCTCACACTGACAGAACTGGGGGGCAGAAGGGACATGGGGTGCTCACAGGCGCTGTCATTGTACTTGGTGTCACATCCAGGGACATGCCAAGCGATGGGGCGTGAGGGTGTACGACAGTCACAGCCCTAAGGCTTGGGGCCAGCTTGCTTTGGCCTTCATAACTCTCACATGTTGTTTCCCCTGAGCTCTTCTTCCTGTGCTCTGCCTCAGGCTGGGCACAGGATCTTTACAAACCAACTCCTGTACTGGGAGAGCTGGATGGAAGGGAGTCCTTGTTACCAGCAAGCTGTGGGCTTGTTCTTCTGACAGGGCCGTTCTGGAAGGCAGGGGCTTCTTCCCCAAAACATGAGCCTAGTTCTGGTTTGGGGAATTGGAGTAACAACTGCTGTTAGCAAGAGTCTAAAGTACCCTCTGAGTTTCTCAGGAGAGGCACCAGCACATCCCTTAGGAATGAATTATTGTTCTCCACAGGCTTGCATTGAACAAGGTGGACTGTCCTTGCTGCTGGTGTTCCTTTTCAACATCCCTCCCTATCAAAGCCTGGTGTAGGCTTCAAATGGGCTGTCTCCCTCTCTCTGGAGGCTGTTATTCTGGGATAAAAGTGATGTGGAATTACAGCTTCTCTTCCAAGTTAATGATTAATCAGCCTTTTTATATTTCAGGGAGATGTGTCTGTGGGATGTAAATGATGGGAGGTGCATAGAGTTTACTAAGCTGGCCTGCACACACACTGGCATACAGGTTAGTACTCTGGGTGTGTCTTCCAGGGGTCCTGTTCTGTCCTGTAAAGCATGAGTAACTATGGATCAGTTAGCAAAACCAGGCTGCTTGGATTCTTTCTCAGCTTAATAATGACCTTATGCACATACTGAAGTGTCTCCTAAATAGTTTGTGCTGTATCAGCAAATGCTGTAGTGCTGGAAATAGGGGCTGTGCTACAGCACTTGAATAAACATATTTGGAAAGAAAGGAGGAATGAGGGTAAAAATAGGGGCAGCACTGCCAGGGGAGGTGGGGTCATGGGCCAAAGGGGGCTGCTGCAAGACCCTAGGAACCTTTAAACATACAGGTGGTAGAATATGCTTACAAAGCTGTGGTTGGGGTTCAAGGGAAGGGTTGAAGTGGTCAGTGTCTCACCTGGAGTGTCACCTCTGCATGTGTTCATGGCCCTGTAGTTCTATCAGTTTACGGTTGGGACGCAGCAGCGTGAAGGGAGACTCCTGTGCCATGGGCATTACCCAGAAATCCTTGTTGTGGATGCTACCAGCCTTGAAGTCCTTTATTCTTTGTTATCAAAGATCTCTCCTGACTGGATCAGCTCCATGACTATCATTCGATCCAACAGAACACAAGGTAATTGTCGCTTTTATTATGGTGTTGCCTCCCTGGAAGAGAAACACTGGGTTCCACTGTTTCAAGAGCCAGGGAAGAAACTAGAGGGTTAATTCCCCAGAAGCAGGGGTGCAAGGACTCTGAGTGCTCAGCCTGTCATCTCCATTTCCAACAAGATGTGGAGAGCACCTCAGGATCCATGTTCTCCTCTTGGGGAAGAGCCTGCAAGAGGTTTGGGGAACGCTGTGGAAGAAGATCCTTACAAAAGGAGAAACTTCTGTCTTGAGCAAAGGCTGGCAGTGGTTGTACTGCTTTTCATTTCATGTCTGCTTGTGTGATTGTATCATAATCAAGAAGTTTCCCCTTGGATTCTGGTCTTGCACCAGATGTGTCTGGTACAAGCAGGAGTGTCTGGGAAGCCTGCCTAGCGCTTGGGGTGCTGTGAGGGTAATGACTCCATAGGCTGATCTTGCAGGGAAACCTGCACCCAGGAGATGCTCAGGCAGCTGTACAACTGCTGCATGGTTCCCATTGGACTTGGGCATCCTCACAGGGTGCTGTGGGCAGGCATCCAGGCACAGGGAGAACCTCTCCTCTTGGGAGAGCGGGTAAGCCGTTCCCGCAGCAAGAGCGATGGGCCAAGCCACAGTGTCAGCTAGCAGTGCTAGGGGCAAGCCTTCTGCCTAGTAATCCCTAGTACTTAGGGACTGATATTAATCCTAAAGGGTTAATATTAATCCCTATTACTTAGCCTCATTCCCATCTCATGAATCCCTATAAAACAGAAAAGTGAAAGCTGTGTGCTTCTGGGATACCACATTGGATTTGGAAGCCAACACTTCAGGGGTGTTTGGAGAAACACCAACGCTGAGGTGCTCTGAGGCCAGCTTTGTGCCTGGCTGTGCCCATGTTCCACCCATCCTTGTTCTTACTGGTGTGTTTGCTGTTCCCCAGAGGACACAGTGGTGGCTGTTTCAGTGACTGGCATCCTCAAGGTGTGGATCATAACCTCCGAAGTCAGCCGCATGCAGGTAAGCAAAGGCTGCCAGCTCCCCTGGCTGCTCTGCTGAGGGGGGAGCTCTGTGAACACTGTCTCTCCTTCTTCCAGCTACCTCAGGATAAAATGCTGTGGGGTTTTTTTCCCCCCCTTTGCCATTTGGCAATCAGTTTCCTTTGGTGTTTCTTCAGGTTAGCAGCAGAACTCCTAATCCTTCTCAGGTTTGATTCAGAGAACTCATTTCAAACCCAAGTGGAGGATAAGCTCCAATTCCTCTAGATTTTTCATTGGTACCATGTAACAATTTCTGTTACTCTACAGATATTCCTGTTGTACAGATATTTTTCATTTCATTTTTCCCCCTTTGAAAGTCCTACTTGTTCATTAAGTCATCTTATGCTACGCTGAGCTGGGTATTTCTTGTTCCTTGGGTTCCACTTGTGTGTTCTGCTTAGCAGCTCTCTGTCTCAGGTGCTGGCTGCTGCTTGAGCACTGAATTCCAGGTCCAACATAGCCATAGGAATATGGAAATAAACCCCAAGGGTTTATTCCCACTGAAATTTACAGACACACTGACAGGCTCACAAGCTGAGCTGATCAAAAAGCATCAAGAAATGCCTGTTTTGCAGCTGTTACTACAGAAAGTGACATGGCTCTGCTTCATTTCAGGTCTGTGATTGGAAATAAAAGTGCAGTTAACAAGCCTGGGTTTGTTTGTGTGTTGTAGGATGCTACAGCTGTGTTTGAAGAGGAGTCAAAACCTATTTATTGTCAGAACTGTCAGAGCATCTCCTTCTGCGCCTTCACGCAGCGCTCGCTGCTGGTGGTGTGCTCCAAGTACTGGAGGGTAAGGAGAGGGGCTCAGCACCACCAGGAAGGCATTTGGGTGCTCTCAGCCCCTTTGCTGTGCCTGTATTAGCACCTCCTTGGGTTTTTTAATCCCTAATTGGTTGATGGCAGCAGAGTGTTGTGTTTCCTTGCAGGTTTTTGATGCTGGGGACTATTCCCTCCTGTGTTCAGTCCCTAGTGAAAACGATCAGGCCTGGACAGGTGGTGACTTTGTGTCTGCTGACAAAGTGATTGTATGGACAGAGGATGGGCAAAGCTTCATCTATAAACTGCCAGCCAGGTAATCAACAACCAAATACCCCAGTTCTTCCTTTCCTGGGACAAACATGAGCAACTTCCAAGTAGTATTGAATAGGATTGGCTTTTATTTTGCTGCTAAATCATATGGGTGTTGCAGAAACTAGTATTCCATGAGCATATTCCTCACTGGAACAGGCTGCCCAGAGAGGAGGTGGAGGCCAAATCCCTTTAGACATTCAAGGTCAGGCTTGATGGGGCTCTGAGCACCCTGATTCAGTGAAGATGTCCCTGCTCACCACAGAAGGCTGGACTAGATGGCCTTAGAAGGTCCCTTCCCACCTAATGCAATCTGTGATTCATACTTTAAGAGTGTGTGTGCCCCAAATGAATCACATTGAAGCACTGCTCAGTCATTAAGATTGCCTCAACCCAGATTGCTTCACTGCTTGCTGATGCTCCCCTCATCTTTTTTCACTTCCCAGTGGAGCTGTGTGATAAGAAGAGGCACATTTTGCTGTCCAACAGTGTCATGAAATAAAATAACAATAGAGTTTCAGTGTTTCCTTAACCCAGTCCAAAGAAGGAAGGAAGAACAGTTTGCTGTAGGAAGAGAATGGGAATGATGCTTGCATTACCATAAGTGTACTCACTCAGCCCCTTGAGGGAAGGCACACAAACTGCTGAGTCTGTGAAAGCAGGAAAGGAGTCTAAAATTAGATATTAAAGAGGTTAAATGGGGAATGACAGAAGTAACCCAAACAGCTTATGCAGGGGAATGACAGAAGTAACCCAAACAGCTTATGCAGAGGTCTTCCTGACCTGCCAACAGCTCTTTGTTCTAGGTAGAGAAACAGTTTTATCTCTACTATTCTCACATAAATGGGGCAAGAATGCCCTTTACACCCTTTTAGGTGCTCAGAGCAGGTCCCTGGGTGATCTGCAGTCCTTGGCTTTGGTCAGTCAGAAGCCAAAGGTGTTGAAGGCCAAAACAGACCTAAAGCTTCCTTTGGTCTCAGTTCTGAACCTGTGGGAGAACTGAGCTGGGCACGTTTGGAGCAGTTATGAATGGTCAGAGCATAGCCTGGAGATGCCAGTTAAGAGTTCTGCTCTGGTACCAGTTGTAAAATGGAATTTCTAAGAGCTTGGGGGTGGGTTTTGCTTGGTGTTAATTAGTCAGTAAGGTAGTAATTACCCTCCAGTAAGTCCTGTCTCTCTGTTCTTACACCCAGCTGTCTCCCAGCCAGCGATTCCTTTCGCAGAGATGTGGGCAAAGCAGTGGAGAATTTAATTCCACCTTTACTGTACAGTGTGTTGGACAGAGCAGATAAACAGGTACAGCCTTTTTCTTTAGGGCTTCTTTTGTGGGCTGCTCTTCTCTTCTAGAATTGCAGCACACATGCATCATGACCAGGCCTCCTCCTTCAGAGCAGACCTTCAGGCTCTCTGAAGGTGTTTAGGAGGGTAACAGCTGCAGGATCCCTGCTGATTTGGTTTGGTTCTGGATGGTTTTCAAACCCATGTGGAGATTCACTCTGGGGAAATGCCTCTTCAGCCCCTCTGTGCTAATGGTCCATCATTCATCAGGGCCTGGAGAAGCAGAAGGTGTCAGGTACATGGTGGCTGGGCAGTAACCCAGCAAGAGCTTTTGGAATCCCAGCTTGGCAAGGATTTAAGCTTTCAAATTCAAAGAAAATCCAGTTTTGTACACCACAGCTCCCTGTGAGCTGTACTTTGGTTTCAGATTGTGCTGCTGCCTGTATCTACCCTAAGTTAACGTTCTCAATACAGCTGGTGCTAATGCCTGTACCAGTGAGTGCAAGTCCCTGGCCTACAGATGCTGTTGGTACAGGGCTACAGTGAGAGTGCTAACAATTTTAGAACACACACACATATATATATAAATATATTTTATATATCAGTATAGCTAAAACAAAACCAAACACATGTAAAAACCCTTTCTTTCTCTCCCCTGCACCCATGACTTGCTTTGTAACTCACCTGTCTCTTCTGATCCATGGTGCAGCATTTATTCTTTCTCCTGTGAGAAAGGAGAAGTGTTTGAAAAGGTACAGTGGGACAAGTATGTTTTGACATCAGTGCATGGCTTGTGATTGTCCTGAAGCTGTTTGTTTCTTGTTTTAACAGCTGCTGATATGTCCCCCAGTTACCCAGTTCTTCCATGGCCACAAGGAGCTCTCCTATAAGCTCTTAGTCCAAGGAGACTCTTCAGGGAGACTGTGTATTTGGAGTGTGCCTGAGACCCTGGAGCAGCAAGGTAGTGCAAAAGGTACAGCTAATTAACAGGCTGATTGCTGAGGCTTTTAATGAGCACCTCTGGTCTTTGCTGGGTGAAGTGCTGCTGCTTTTCCTGCAGCTCCATGCAGTTAACCTGTTGAATCACTTGTAAGAGTTGCAGCATCTCTTCTCTTTCAGACATGATCAGGGTTTTCCTTTCCTCCAGATGTTTCTTCAGGTGTTCAAGTTTTAACTGCTTTTCCCCAAATACTGGCTGTGCAGCTGCCTGCCAGTGCAACCTCCTCTTGTAGCTTCAACCATCCCCATTTCCACTTCACACCTACGCAGTGCCCAGGTGTTGCTTAGCTTCCCTCACAGAGTCAGTGAGTCCACTGTGGGCCTTTCCCTTTGTCCAGGCTGGTATAACATGGTGTATTTAACCTTTGGATCTTCTCAACAAACCCCTTTCCAAATCCCTTTCTTTCTCCTTTTAAAAATCCCTATGTGTTTGGTCTTTTTTTTTTTAAACCCCTTCCTCCTGCCCTCACCCCTCTCTTCCTTTATCCAAACAGGACTGCAAACAACAACTTCCATATCCCTCCAGGAAGCTTTTGACAAGCTCAGTCCTCGTCCTGCTGGGATTATAGACCAGCTCAGCTTGATCCCCAGCCTCAGTGAGCCCCTCAAGGTGACAGCCAGTGTGTACATCCCAGCACACGGGCGCCTGGTGTGCGGCCGGGAGGATGGCAGCATCGTTATAGTGCCAGCAACACAAACTGCTATCGTTCAGCTGCTGCAAGGAGAGCATATGCTTAGGAGAGGTAGGATAAATGAGCTTCTGAGGTACCAAATAGTGGTGCTTTGGGGGGGCCTTTTGCTGGAAAAGTACCTCTCTTGGGTTGTTGAGATGCACTGGCAGAGATACAGCTGGGTGCATCGCCGGTCTCTCAGCCTGGAAGTGTTCAGCTGGGGCATTGGTGTGCCTGCAGAGATCTTTCTGGGAGCACAGTGCATGTAGAAGAGCTCCTGTCTGTGTGCTGTGTAGTTAGCTTCTCTCTAAGCTTGTAGTTAGTCTTGTATCTCTTGACTCCAGATAGTGTTAAGTGATGTTTTTGTGATGCTAGATGCAGAACAAACACTTGGGGGTTGATTGATAGTGAATGCTGATGAATAGTGTGCAAATATTTTCCTGTGCATACACCTGTGAGCTGGACAGTTCCCTACACATCTCTTGCTTGTCCTGTTTCCTTCATACAACTGATTTCCTTCCTGGAGCTCTATACAGTGGGGTTGGATCACCTCAAAGGTGAGACATCACTCTGCAAACAAGCAGTGGGGACTCTTGCCCTGGGCAAAACAACCTCTGTGTGTGTTCTATGCCTGGTTTGCAGTGCTTGCTAGAAAATCTAATCACATAGAGGAAAAATAGTTCCAGCTCCATGCTGCAGGTACCACACAGCATGCTTGATTCTAACTTAGTGGGCTGCTTGTGTCAGGTTTGCCATTGAAACCAATGGGTTTTCTTTCAAAGCATCTTTGCACCAGTGAAGCCACTCTCACTCTGAGCTTTTAATGAATGCCTTTGATCTCAGGGGATGGAAAACTCCCCACCCTTCCTCTTCAGTTCACAAAACTTCTTTGCTGTTGGAACTTGAAATGTGCTGTTCTGCACAAGCCCCAAACAGGTTACGCTGCTGGTGGGGCCAGTGTGGAGTAAGGTTATGCAGCGGTCCTGATCCTTTTGTTAGATCCTGGGATAAATTCATGTTTGCTGGGGAAGAGCATTTCTTTTTTTCATGGGTTTGTGGCCTTTTTATTCATCCCACCCTGAGAGATTTATATATTTTTTTTTTGGAGGGGGAAGAGGCTGTTTTAAGGCAGCTGAGTTGCTCTCACTTTAAGACAAAGGGAATCATTCACTCCAAGCCCAGTAACAAAAAATGATGAGCATTTTAAGAAGAGACAAGGTTAATTCCAAGGTGTTTTGGACTCACTGTTTTACTGAATTGTGTTTTTCTTCTCTCTTTTTGTTTCCTTTCCCCTTTTCCCCCCCCTTTCCCCAATCTCTCAGGTTGGCCACCTCACCGGACCCTCCGAGGCCATCGAAACAAAATTACATGTTTACTGTATCCTCATCAGGTTTCTTCCCGTTATGATCAAAGGTATTTGATCTCAGGTGGTGTGGATTTCTCAGTCATCATATGGGATATATTTTCTGGAGAGATGAAACATATCTTCTGTGTACATGGTGGAGAAATTACACAGCTTCTAGTTCCACCAGAAAACTGTAGTGTAAGTTCTACGTACTACGTCTGATAACCTGTCTCACACTTTCCATAAGGGTTCAGCCCCACAGTAGCCCCATCTTGAGCATGGGGCTGCAGGATGAAGTGCTGGGAAGGCTTAGCACTAGCCTGTGGCCCTGGGCAACCTTGTGTAGCTCCAGGCCTGGAGGTTGGTAGCCCTGCTTGTGGCAGGGGGTTGGAGTTCTCTCATCCTTGGGGTCCCTTCCAACCCAGACCAGTCTATGTGTAACATTTGCAGACACTTTGGAAGGGTTTCATTGTTCTCCTAACTGTAGGTTTGTTTGCATCATGTTTTAGCTACATAAAGAATTCCAAACAGTGGGAAAACTGGGTATGGGAACCCAGCTGGCTAAGGAGATGCTTGGCATTTTAGCAGTGGGGAGGAGGATTTCCACAGCATGGCAGCAGTCCTTCCCCTGAAGGCCTTGTGACTGTGGTGGGCAGGTGTTCCCCACCAGTTAGCCCTGAGGTTTTAAGGGTGATTTTTGTCTCTTGTGACTTGGGTGAGTGGATAGAATTTCATGGACTGAATGATTTGAAAACTAAGGTTTCTCTTTCTTGCCCAACAAAATGGGTTCTAACACCCACTGGCTCTTCCTGATAGGCAAGAGGTTGGATTAGAGAGACTTTCTGAAGTGGAACTGTGTTCCTAGTGTGGTTAGCCACAGTTAGGTGCCTGTCTTGGCTTAGAGAACCAGCACCCAGTGAAGCAGAGGTGGTTAAATGCAGACTCCCTGCATGATGACTTCTTTTCTTCCCTTAGGCACGAGTCCAGCACTGCATTTGCTCTGTAGCCAGTGATCACTCAGTAGGCCTCCTGAGTCTCAGGGAGAAGAAATGCATCATGCTGGCCTCCCGGCACCTCTTCCCTATCCAGGTGATCAAGTGGAGGCCCTCAGACGACTACCTGGTGGTGGGGTGTTCAGATGGCTCTGTGTACGTCTGGCAGATGGATACTGGTAAGGTTAAGGGCAGAGGTGTTGGTTGAATGATGGATTTCTAGATCTCTCTGTACGTTTGGCTGTGGTTCTGGGTGAGCTGCATGGGAAAGAAGAGCTAAGGCTGGTTTGCACTTAGCACTTTGAGATGTAGCACTCCACATAGTCCCCAGATTTGTGGCTTACATAGGCTTTTGTCAAATCCCAAATTTAGCCTTTGGGCTGACTGAGTTTTGGAGGAGTGCAGCTTGCTCTGGCCATCCCCCCCCCCCTCCCCTGCATGTTTTCTAGTTAGCTTTAGAGAGACTGGTTCAAATGTTGGCTGCCCTTCATGGCCTCTCAGGTTTAGTGTCTGTGCTTCCTCAGCAGTCTTCTTCAGAGCTTAGTGCAGCACTTCCAGTCTACAACAGTCTCTCCATCTGCAGAGTGATGGAAGTGCTTGTCTGTGGTGGTTGGGGGGGGGGTGTGTGTTTTGGTTGAAGGAGGGAGGTTAAGAGGCCTGTGCTTCGTTTAGAAGTTTCCAGAGTGGACAACAGGCCATCAGTAAGCACAGCTTTGTTGTAGCTGAAACTCAGTGCTCTTTCCCACCGTTGGTAGGCGCCCTGGACAGATGTGTGATGGGAATAACAGCAGTGGAGATCCTCAACGCCTGCGATGAGGCGGTGCCGGCGGCCGTGGACTCCCTGAGCCACCCTGCTGTCAACCTGAAGCAGGCCATGACCAGGCGCAGCTTGGCTGCCCTCAAGAACGTGGCCCATCAGAAGCTGCAGACTCTTGCCACCAACCTGCTCGCCTCTGAAGCCTCTGACAAGGCAAGTGGTGTTTGGCTCTGCCTCCTTTTCATGGGGCACCCAAAGGGCTTCTTTCCAGAAGTGAGGGACATGTGGGGAGGCTTTGTAGTTGTGGCTGGCAGGTTCTCCTCCCCCACGTGTGGCTGGAAGGTTCTCCTCCCCCATATGTGGCTGGCAGGTTCTTTTCCCAATCTCTCTGCAGTAGGAGTGGAAGCCCCAACCTGGCTTTACCTGGCCATGGGTCAGACCTGGGACTTAAGTTTCCTGAATGAAAAGCCTCAGCTTTCTTCACAGCCATTGTGCAGTTCCCAGTGCAGGTGGTGGCACTGAGGGTTACATTTAACCCCTCAGTTTCCCCTATGTTCTTCCTGCTTTGTGCTCTCACTGGGAGTGGTTTTCCTTGCTGGGTCTAATGCCTTCAGGCCTCCTCTTTGCTCTCCTAGCTCTGTACTGCCTCTGCCTTTCTCTGTAGGCTCAGGAAGAAGAGAAGTTATGCACCAAGTGCACTTACCTTGTTCTAGATGGGTAGCAATATGTTTTTGATAGCAACCAACACGATCCCTTCCACATACTGGGTCTTGTCCCCTGACTGATGTTGCTGTTTGTGATGCCACCCTCACATCAGCATGTGTTCAACTTCACTTGCTGCAGGTTGAGTTTATTTAACAGCTGGATTTAGTGGTATTTCATACAATCTAGGATCTTCTATACATTCTGGAAGCCATAGTGTTGATGGGCACATGGCCTGTGATTCATATCCCCCAGAAGCACATCTCCCCCTCTTTGAGTTGTGCTGACTGGAAGGAATGGAATCAGCACTGATCTTGTCTTTCTCCTCTTCCCCCCCATCCTGGATGTGCTGTGTGTGATCCCACAGAGCTCCAGCTTGATCATCTTCTGTTCTGGTAATAATTGCTGTGAGCATTCAGCAAAGGGCATCACTAAAATGTCTGTACAAACACATTGTTTGGTGCTAGAAGATATTAAGTGCTTAGTTGATCCCTAAATCCCTTGAGGTTTATGGTTTAAGGCCTCTCCAAGTTCTGGTTGATGAGTTTAGTGATGAATTCAATGGGAAGCATCTGTAGGAACTTGTTTAAAGTTATAGCACCTTCCAGTCCCTGGAGGGGCCTTCAAGAAGCTGGGGGAGGGACTTTTCAGAAGAGTGACAGAACAAGGGGGAATGGGTTTAAATTGGAAGGGGGGAGATTTAGATTGGGAAGATGCGTTTAAAAGATGGGTACATGAGGTACTTAGATGGGTTAGTGGAGTGAGAAAAATATCCTTGGAGCTGCGTGTGAGAGGAGGACACAGGAGGGTTCCCTGCCCTGAGCATCCTGCTGTCCTGGGGGCTGCAGAGTGGAAGGGAGAAGCCTTGTCCTTGGGCAAGGCTCCAGCGTTGTGTCAGCCTGGGCTGTGGCCAGCAGGGAGCGGCACGACCCCGCTCCCAGCCCTGGCTGGGAAGGAGCTGTGCCTTTGGGAGCATCCCTTGGCACAGCATCATCCTGCTTCTGTGCCAGACCTGCGCTGCTCTGACTGTCTGCCTGTGTCACCGTGGGTGTCTGTGCCGTGCTAGTGGATGTGTTACTGATCTGAGAGCCCTCTGGAAGGGACATGTCTGTGTTTTAGGGGGGTAATGCTTGGCCACAAGCCTGACATTCCTGCCATGTCTATAAAATTCTTCTTGGAGACCTTGATAACCTTTTCCATAGGTTTGATACCCTGTGAGTTTTCAAACTGAAGTCTCTCACAGCTTCCTGAATTTGGGAATGAGCTTTGCAAGAAGCATGAAGGAAGTGGAATCCAGCTGAAGTTTCACAGGTTTTGCTTTTGCTTTTGTTTTTCTCAGGGGAATTTACCTAAATACTCACACAACTCCCTGATGGTTCAAGCTATAAAGACTAACTTGACTGACCCAGACATACACGTGCTCTTCTTTGATGTGGAAGCTCTGATCATCCAGCTGCTGACTGAGGAGGCCTCCAGACCCAACACCGCTCTCATTTCACCAGAGAATTTACAGAAGGCCCCTGGTGGGTCTGACAAAGGGGGCTCCTTCCTCACTGGGAAACGAGCTGCCGTCCTCTTCCAGCAGGTCAAGGAAACCATCAAAGAGAATATCAAAGAGCATCTTCTTGATGAGGAGGATGAGGATGAAGAGTCCGTACGGCAGAGAAGAGAAGACGGCGACCCCGAGTACCGCTCCAGCAAATCCAAACCACTGACACTGTTAGAATACAACCTGACCATGGATACAGCCAAGCTTTTCATGTCCTGCCTTCATGCTTGGGGCCTCAACTCTGTTCTAGATGAGCTTTGCCTGGATCGTCTCGGGATGCTTAAGCCACACTGCTCGGTGTCCTTTGGCCTCCTGTCTAGGGGAGGCCACATGTCCCTCATGCTCCCTGGCTACAATCAGCCTGTAGGCAAGCTGGCCTACGACAGTGTGGAGCTGGGGAGGAAGATGTCCATCACAGAAGGGCTGGGGAAGGGGACGTACGGTGTGTCGCGGGCCGTCACCACGCAGCACCTCCTCTCTGTTATCTCCCTGGCCAACACGCTGATGAGTATGACCAACGCCACCTTTATTGGGGACCACATGAAGAAAGGCCCAACCAGGTAAGGGAAACACTCCAGCTCCTCCTCACTTTGTTCCCCAGGCTCTATTTTAATGCTGTCATTTGACTGTAGGGCTGGGTGTGTGGTTGGCTGTGGAAACCTTCGGTGCCTAGATGGGACTGAGGGTATTTCTTCTCTTGAATGTAGTCATTTTTTAATGCCAAGCCAGCTGCATTGCTTTGAGCAGAGTTACATGGCTTAGAACATTAATAGCACGTGGAGTTGTATGGATGTACACACCAGTAGGCCTGAGAGGCTGCTTTGGTCCTGGTTTTGGGTGCTTATTGAGCAGGTCAGTGTCTAAAGAAATCAAACCATGCAGATGAACTTTGTAGCACCAAGAATTTAAGCTTACCTAGGAACTGTTAAGTTTTTTCCTATCAGACTGAAAAGCAAGCCTATAAAACCCAGTCAAAGTGTGTTTACTCACAGTATCTTTAGCAAATAATCTCTTTTTTTCCCCCTTTTTCCCACCCCTGCTCTCTCCCCTCTCCCCTTCTGTGTGTGTTCTGTGTTTAGGCCACCGAGGCCAGGCACTCCTGAGATGGCAAAAGCAAAGGCACCCCCTACAACTTCAAGCCCTGCAGCCCAAGGACAAATCAAGCAAGGTAAAAATCACTTGTTTTGGAACACTTTGCCATGTCACTTCACCAAAACCTTACTATCAAGGGATAAAAGTATTGCTGGGAGGAAGAAGCAGCATGATATCCTGGGGAGAAAGATTTTCATGCCTAAGACCTCCTTAAGAATCAGTCTGAGTGGCTGATGCTGTTGTGAAGTTATTCCCTGACACTGACTTCTTGCATGTTTATGTGCTCCAAACATTGTGGTGTTGAGGTGACAGGAGGAGGCTCAAAGTGGGTAACTTAGAGGTGACACAGACCAGCACAGAAACACTTAGGTGTGCCATAAGCTGAAACACAACCCATGGAAGTGGTGTGTCTGTTTCCTCTCCTGTGTAGGAGGGAGGGAGAAATGACTTTTGCTGTTGCATCTACCTCTGCTTGCAGTTCCAAAAGACAGCAGTGGATCCATGAGCAGGCTGCTTTGTGCCTTTCCTTTAGGATAATGTTTAAGTGCAGGGACTAGAACAAGATCTGACCTAAAAGAAAGGTGCAGACAAGATTAGACCTGAATTTTCCACTGGAGTAGAGCAGAGCAGGGTCTCAAGTTTCCTTAGGGCAGCAGGAGCACAGGAAAGCAGCCCTGCTGGCACTGCTGAGGAGGAGGAGCCCCTTCCTGCTTACTCTCTGAAGTACAGCCACTGTCTAGGGGTAGGTGAGCTGCTCCTCTTGATGTCTAGGGGCAGGTGAGCTGCTCCTCTTGATGTCTAGGGGCAGGTGAGCTGCTCCTCTTGATGTCTAGGGGCAGGTGAGCTGCTCCTCTTGATGTCTAGGGGCAGGTGAGCTGCTCCTCTTGATGTCTAGGGGTAGGTGAGCTGCTCCTCTTGATGTCTAGGGGTAGGTGAGCTGCTCCTCTTGATGTCTAGGGGCAGGTGAGCTGCTCCTCTTGATGTCTAGGGGCAGGTGAGCTGCTCCTCTTGATGTCTAGGGGCAGGTGAGCTGCTCCTCTTGATGTCTAGGGGCAGGTGAGCTGCTCCTCTTGATGTCTAGGGGCAGGTGAGCTGCTCCTCTTGATGTCTAGGGGCAGGTGAGCTGCTCCTCTTGATGTCTAGGGGCAGGTGAGCTGCTCCTCTTGATGTCTAGGGGCAGGTGAGCTGCTCCTCTTGATGTCTAGGGGCAGGTGAGCTGCTCCTCTTGATGTCTAGGGGCAGGTGAGCTGCTCCTCTTGATGTCTAGGGGCAGGTGAGCTGCTCCTCTTGATGTCTAGGGGCAGGTGAGCTGCTCCTCTTGATGTCTAGGGGCAGGTGAGCTGCTCCTCTTGATGTCTAGGGGCAGGTGAGCTGCTCCTCTTGATGTCTAGGGGTAGGTGAGCTGCTCCTCTTGATGCCCAGAGCCAGGGAGTATAAACCACAGGGCTGTGGTGCTCAGAGCAAAGGAGCCAGTAAGGTTGGGAAGAGCACAGGGCAGCAGCTCCTGGGGCAGCTGCCATTGGTGCCTAGGGCAGGAGGAGGAGTGGTGTTTACTCACTGGGGTAAATAACAGGGAGTAAAGCCCCCCTGGACCAGGTGAGGGATGGTTACAGCCCAAGAGGGATGTGTGTACATAACCTTTGTTGTACATCTTGTGCTGTGGGGTAGAGAGGCAGGAGCACAGAGGGCTTGCTTTGGTACTTGGTTACCTTAAGTGATGTATAAAGCAGCTGTGCCCTTCAGGGCTCAACTCCTTTCCTTGGAAAACTGCACTGACCTTACACTTTTACCTGGTAACTCTCAAAACCTGGACTGCCCAAGCTCTGTGGGTGCAGAGAAACTTGCCCTTCACAAAACAACTGAGTTTCACTTTGCCCACTGGTGTTTAGCACAGAGTGCAGCCTGTAAAGCTCCATGTAAAGATGTGCAGACACCTTTAAATTCCTCTTTAAACTGAGGAACTTGGAGTAGAGAGCCTGTAAGCATGACAGGTAACTCACACATCAGCTGGGGGACTTTCTTTGCTCACACACAGAAAAGGGGGTGCTTCTACCTAAGAAGGAAACTTGCCCACCAGCAACACTTGTGGGTGTTTCTTCTTTGGCTGAATATAAATACTGACTTGCTGTGATCTCTGGTTGTAAAGGGAAAATCAGTCTGGGGACTGATTTTTACATGGGACTGGCACCATGTAAATAAGAAATCAGGGCTCCTGCTTCAACAGGTGGGACCGGCTTGGTTTTTTGGTTGGTTTGGGTTACAGCCCTTTAGTTTTTCCTCCTTGGAAGATAGGTATTTGAAAGGTCAGGATTTCTTAGAGGTGCCATCTGTATGACAAATTCAATGTGAGGGGGGAAAACCTACTCACTTGGCTTTTAAAGATACAGCATCATCAGGGTGGTTCTTTGAAGTAGGCTTGCTCCTGTTGGGGACAAACATACTGTGGTTACCCTGTGGAAGTAGTTACAGCTTCCTGAGAAACACTTGATAAAAATGAACTTGTGTGCTGCCAGAAATGCAGAAAAATACCCCTGATCCTAAATTGGCATCTCTTTCTCAGGCTGGTGGCATGCCTTGGGGGAAGGTGGCTTACCTTTACATCCTATCGTGCTCCCCGCGCAGCATCCTGCTGCTCAGACGTTTCTAGTGCTGCTGCTGTTAAAAATCAATCAGCCACACAATTAATGTGCTTTCTGACATGCTGGATCTCCATCAGTTTGACCTGTATCTGGCCTGAGAGGAGCACAGCTCTGTGCAACTCGGCTGCTGGGCCAGCTGCTGCCACCAGAGCGGCTGTTGTCACGGCTGAGGTTGGGAGGGAGCCCCCAGCGACAACAAAACCAGGCTTGGGGGGGGGGGGTTGTGTTTTTACAAACCACCTTTTCCAGAAAATACATGGCTTTTTGGTTTCCTTACCTCCTGGAAGAAGGCTTTGCTGTCACACAGTGAGTTACAGTGGTAGTCCTGGTGACACACACACGTGCCATCGGTGTGGAAGGCCGAGGAGGAGGAGGTTGGATGCAGATGTCCCATGGTGACAAAAGGAGCTCCCTGGGTGAAAAGCAAACAGACCATTGTGGAGACAATGCTTCATTGGTTCAGGAGCTTGAACCCATTGTTGTTCTGCAACGGAACAAAAGAGGGGGGGGGATTAATTTGAAGATGCTTGTGCATGACATATGGTAATCTCCCTGTAGGAAGGAAGTGTCAGATAGTGACCTCTAAATCTCCCCGGTGACCTCGCCTTCTAACATGTGTGTGCCATAAGGCCTGCTGCATCTTTTCATGTGGTAATACTGAGTCACCAAGCCTCAGTGGAAGTAGAATGTCCAGAGCTGCTTTGCCAGGGAGCTGGCACCCAGAAATGATGGGATCTGGGAAGTAAATGTCCCAGTGTTGGCTCTGAGCAGCCTGCTGGAGCGGCGCTCGCCCGGGCGCTTCAGCGTGAGTCCGAGTCCTTCCCTTACTACAGGTTTAAACCTGTTTGCAGGGGATTAAGAGGAGCCTGGGTTAAAGGCAGCTGTGAGTGACCTGTGATGTTTCAGAGCAATGTGTGGGCAGCCTGTGTTTAACAGGGCTCCTTCCTGGGGGTCCCAATGAGCAGCTCAGCCTCCAGATCTGTCTCAACATGGGGAATGCGCAAGCAGCAGCAGCCAAACTCCTGTTATTGAGGTTCCAGCTGTGCCCTCAGCCCAAACTTAGCTACCCAAAGAGCCCTTTGTAGTTGCTTTAGTTTTGGGTACCTTGGAGAGAGGCGAGTTTCTGTCGGGGTATCCGTGTTTCATGTCTCCCTCTCTCTGCCATTGCACTTCTTGTCAATCCTAGGGGGTTCTTTATGTTGAATATTTACCATGGTTTCCTCCAGTTTTGTTTCTCATTCTCTGGTGATGCTAATCTGGTTTTCAGGAGCTGCTATCCTCACTCTCCTATTTTTGTTTTTTCTCTTTCTTTCTTTCTTCTTTCCTCTGCAAGTTGCTCCTGCTGTTTCTTCTAGCACTGAAGCTGGTCACTCTGGCTCTGGCACTGCTCCTACTTTACATACCTGTTTCTTAGTCAATGAAGGTATTCTTTCCTCACTTTTCTATCTATTTGTCTTTTGCTTTCAACTAATGTCCCTTATCCTGGTTGTGCTGTGGCCCCAGGTTGATCTGCATAGGGAGAGGCAGCAGGACTGAGTGTGCACGCTTTGCTGGCAGAGGGCAAGCAGCTCCTCTGTGTGCCTTGGGCTGCCCCTAAATCCAGGTTTAGTGGAGCAGAGGTGGCATGTTGGGTGCTGTTTGGTAGGTGCCTTCACCCATCTACAGGACACAGGGTGCTCCCTGCTGTGGGGGCCAGAGCTGCTTCTCCATACTAAGACCCAGCCCCCTCTGAGCCTCTCCAGGCCTGGGAGCTGGTGAGCACCAGCCTCTCTGAGCTGAAAAGGCTAAAAACATCCCACTGCTGTCAAAGGGAGACAAACACAGTCAGTTTGTGGCACTAAGATTGACTTTTGGTGCTTGCCACAGCCCAGTGTTGGTTTAAACTGCTTTGTTCCTAATAAATATTGATCCAATAGAAGAATGAGAGAGCAGCACCAAAACCCCCTTGTCTCCCCATAGGCAACTTGCTTTAGAGCAGGGGTTTTTCTGCCCCTATTAGTGAGCTGCTAATTCCTACCTCCACCCATCTCAGGTAGCAGCAGCAGTGTGCCCTCAGGTTGGAAATCCCTCTTTTTAATCCATTTTTCCTTCTGAAAAGCTGACGTGCTGATTCCTTTCCTTGTAGCACCACGAGGAGCTTTAGCAGTTCAAACACTTAGATTTTTTTTTAACACTCAGCATTGCTGACAAATGAAACCCCACAGATCCATGGTCTGAACTGTGTCCCAGTTCTCCCATTAGCTTGGAGCATAGTGCTGAACTTCTTTGCCTAGAGTGCTTTACAGGTGCCTGTAGAGGTGTTGGTGGTGAGCTTGGTGTGCTGCTCTTTGCTTCAGACGCTGTACCATGGGCTTGTAGCACCTGGAGCCAGCGTGCCCACGGTAGGGTTTAGGCTTCAGGGTGGGGATAGCAGGCAAACATGCTTGTGTCTACCTGCACAGCTGTGACAACAGGCAGAAAACTGGTGGCATGGGTGAGTAATTCAAGGCTGAGTTGTCTGTGAGCGCATCGCGCCGCCCTCGCAGCGGGACGTGCTCAGGGATGCTTCTAAAACCCAGCCAGGACCCCCAGCTTGTGCTATGGTAAAAAACTGGCCATGCTGGTTGGTGCAGGGCCCTTTTTTTGCCCTCATTGTGCACACTGGGTGTAGCCTCAGGGCTGTGAGTTTAACTCCAAGTGCGCAGCCAGCTGGGGAAGTCTCTTTGTGAGATGGATGAGGAAGAAGAGGGATGTGGGTGTTTAATCAGGCCTGATCAGAGGCAGGCTCCTGTTCCTCTCTGGTTTGCCCCTGTATGTGCTGGAGATCTGACCAGCCAGTTCATCAGGGGTGATTTCTACTCATTCCTGCCTGGAGTAGAAACCACATGTGCTGCACCCCCTGGTGATGACCAGCAAAGATGGGGTGAACCCAGAGCAGAAACCACATGTGCTGTACCAACAGCCCTGGTGATGATCAGCAAAGAATGGGTGAGCCCTGGCTTCCCCAGCAGAACAACCCATTCTGGTGTTCTGCCCCAAAATTGCTTCTCTTCTGGTTTCTCTCCCTCTTTGTCCCTCCTTCTCCTGAAGATCCCTGCATACTTCCAGTATGCAGATTTGCAGTGCAAACTTCCCTGTCTGCAGTTTGAACTCTACATTGCTTTCATCTTGCCTTTATTTACCTTCCTTTTGTGCTGTGTTTTGCCAGGGTGGAGCCAGCTGGCTGCCATGCACTGTGTAATGCTCCCTGACCTGCTGGGACTGGATAAATTCCGACCTCCTCTCCTGGAGATGCTGGCTCGAAGGTGGCAGGATCGATGCTTGGAGGTGATTTCAATACTGCCTGTGTACTCTGGGGGCTTGGGGAAGGGGGTGTTGGCTTTTACTGGTCAAAATAACCCTATCATTCTTTTCAGGCACAAGTTCCTGTGGCTTTATTTTGGATTTAGGGAGTTAATTTTCCAGTAAACTTCTCAAAATCCTTGGAAAAGTGATCTCACACACACACACACTACTGTGTGTGTGTGTGTGTATTCACAGGGTTTTTACCTTCTGGAGGCTGTACATATTTGTAAAGTAATTATTGGATTGCAAACTTTCATGATTCCTTAAGGAATCTCCCTAGGATTAACCCACCCCACCCCACCCCCATTCTTGGAGAGACTGCTGAGCTGGGCTGTTCTTTTGGAGCATGTACACCGCAGGCAGTAAGCAGCCTGTCACCCAACTGTGTGATAAATGACACAGGGACCTTAACACTCCACCTGTGCTGGTGAGGCAGAAAATGTGCTGATGATGCAGCTTTCCAAGTGGGAAAAGAGGAATGGAGCTGGGCTGTGGGCTGCAGGTCCTCAGCAGCCCTCTGACTTCTCTGGGAAGGGGGTTTTGCTACTTGGCTGCTTGTTCTTTTGCTCAGTGGGATGTCCTGCAAGGGTCATGACTTTGAAACCCCTTACACTTTGTAAGCAGCAGAAGTCCTGGGTACCCTTAGGGGGTAGGCTAGTGGATTTATATTATTTTGATTTTACCATGATCAAAAGGAAAAGAAATTGATAATAGAAGGGTGGTATGAAGGGAGTGAGGCACAGTGCAATCGCTCCCCACCCTTGCTGGCTGAGCACAGGAAGATGGGAAGTCCCTGACTTGGCCTAAGCCTGACTTGGCAACAACTTGTACTGCAACATTCACAACCCTTAGAAAAACTTCACTCATTGCCTGTTGGGAGTTTGGGACCCAAGAGGGGCTGTAGAGAAGGGTGATCTTGGGTGGCCTTCCAGTGTGCCAGCACAAAGGTAAGGTCTGTTTCCTTGGGTGAGGAACCAATCTTGCCCTTCCCTTCATGGGGACAGGAGCTGGCCTTGCTGGGCTCCTGTCTCCCACAGCAGCACCTCCTGCTGTGTCCTGCTGGGAGTCACCAGCGTTGGGGCAGGTCCTCCAGAAGGTTGTTTGGCTTCGGTGGGTAAAGTGGAGAGGGGTAGGGAAGCCTTGGGGTTCGTTAAAGCTTAGCTGGGGGTTCTCTAGGAGTTGTTTTTTCTCTTTGATGAGTTTGTGTGATGTTCCCCTTGGTTTTACAGGTAAGAGAAGCTGCCCAGGCCTTGCTGCTGGCAGAGCTGAGGAGGATTGAGCAGGCAGGGCGGAAGGAAACCATCGATGTCTGGGCTCCCTATCTACCCCAGTACATCGACAGCGTTATATCACGTGAGTAATGCCCTGAGAAGCCTGAAAGAGCTTGGCCTGTAGAAAAAAAGGAGGCAGGAAACTCTGAACCAGGCTAGGGGAGAAGTCTAGGGCTATACAGAGAACTTTGGCTGTGTTTGGGCCACTCTACAAGGTGAAACACTGAATGGGCTCTTACAAAGACCATGTGGTTAGGTGAGAGGAACTGTTCTGAAGGGATCCTGTGGTGTCCTGAGAGTAGGAGGATTGTGAGAGGAGCTAATGCCACATCCTGCAGTATGTGTCCATCAGTGCCTGTGACAAGTTTGATGTTCCATTGCATATCCAAAACTCTTGGGTGCCCAGTGCTGCAGGGGGCTGGTGGGGAAGGTGGTGGTGTGGTTCAGCAGGAGTTCATGGTGACAGCCAGCCAGACGGGCATGATGTGGTACTTCCCTTGGTGCTGACAGATGGAGTGCTTCCTCTGCTCTTCTCCTCTCAGCTCAGGTTTGTAGAAGTCAATATTGCCTTTCTCTTGAACAGGAATGTTTGCTTTGAAGTGCCAGGTGTTTGTCTTCCTTTGAAGGTGGTTCTTTTCCACTGAAGAATGTAGTTCCTAGTCAGAGATCTCTGTTAAATACCAGTTGATCTGTGAGATGCATCATAATCTTACGCAGACCAACTGAGCACGTAAATGACAGGGAGCACAGCTCCCTCAAGTGATGCTGAGGAGTTGTTGGTAAGACATAGCTGCTCTTAATCACAGCCTTTTGGCTGTGTAATGCCTGCCTGATGGCAGGAGGGTGTTGCACCATGAGGTGTACAGCCACACAGTGAGTAATGAGCTTGTAGATCCGTGTCAGAGAGCTTTGGTTCAGATGGGCATGGCCGGGGGGGTGATGCTGTGAACCCAACCCATGAGAGATGGTGCAGGTGTTGGTGCTTTCAGGCTCCTGCTGAGAGGGAAGCAGTTCAGCTGCACAGCTTCCCCTTGTATCCACTAAGGTTGTGTCCTGCCACTGGAAATATTTGCTGGGGCCTTGTCTACTCCTCCTTCTCACAGTGTGTGATCCTTCCTGAAACTCCCTAGTCCCTGGGGTGTTTGCCATGAGGATGGCTTTTCAGGGAGGGTGTTGTTTCCTGAAACTCCCTAGTCCCTGGGGTGTTTGCCATGAGGATGGCTTGACAGGGGTGGTGTTGTTTCCTGAAACTCCCTAGTCCCTGGGGTGTTTGCCATGAGGATGGCTTGACAGGGAACAACACTGCTGCCTTTTCCTACCTGCACGTTTCTAAGAGCAAAGGCTGTCTCAGGTGTCCAAGGGACTCCACAGATGAAATTCTCTTTCCAAAGGGATTCCTTTGCTGAATATTGTGTGTCTCTTCTATTTTTGGCCTTTATTTCTTTTCCCTTGACCATTGTAATGTTGGCTTAAAGCACCAAAGGCTTCACCTCGGGGCGCTGCGCAGTGAGACACACAGACCTGGGCCATGCTGTGCACCCAGCCTGGAAGGGACAGGGTGGTTTCTCAGCCTCTGATTCCACCACAGATGGGAAAATGGCTCCTATGGCTTTAACAGAAAGCAGAGGTTGTCTCCCCCAGCCTTTGTGTGTGTGTGTGTGTGTGTGTGAGGATGGGGATGGAGCTGCAGGCAGGCAGCACACAGGGTGGCTGGGAGCTGCCCGGAGCCATCGATCGGCGCTGTGTGCAGTGAATTAATGTGCAGCAGAGGGATGGGCAGTCTCTGCTCACATCCCTTCTCCATGCCCAGGGAGCCAGCATGGGCACTCCTTTCTCTTCCCATAGTGCTAAAAGCAGGTTTTAAGCAAAAACCTCACAGGAAATGAGAGGCATTGAAATAAATATCCTGAAATTCTATCTCTCTTTATACTGCTCCAAATAATAACCCCTGTTCCTGCCAGCAAGCTGAATAAATATGAAAAGCCCATGCTAAGGAATACACCCCAGTCAGCTTTTATGAAGGCCTTTTTGCTAGGCTTATATTTCTTTTAGAAAGCCTTATTTAAAGCCAGATTAATTGAGTAAAACTTAATTAAACTTTCATCGATTTAAATGGGGGGGGGTTGCATTGAGTAAGGATAGTTTGATTGGCCCCCCAAAGACTTTACTATTTATATCCAGGGTTGATCACCTTACTTGTGTGAGGTTTGACTTGAAGGAGCCCAAAGGAGTGAGGGGAATGATTCTGCTGCAGCATTTTAATGTATTAAATAACTAATGATGTTAGGGTGCTGCAGTAAATTGTAATAATGGCCCAAGTTTCTAGTACAACTGTATCTTCATTTCCCAGTGTTTTCTAACACATAGACTGGTGTATTTCTGATGCACTCAGGCTTTATGATCTCTTCACTTCCCAAGTGGGCTTCTACAGTGCTCTTGGGGAGTTAACATGGAAAGCCCTTGTGTCCAGGAGTGTGTGTGTGTGTGTGTGTGCCACCTTGCTGGATTCCCACAGAGAGGAAATGCTAACATACTGCCTGGTGGCTGCTCTCCTCCCTGTTCAGCTTCATCCACGCAGTGGTTTAGGGAGAAGGCTTCATCATGCCCATGAAACAGATTTTTACTGATATTTTAATTGTATAAATGACCCAAAGAGTGTTGGTAGGAGCTGGACTCCTGGGGTGAAGATGCCCACGGGCTGCAACAGTGAGCCTCTTGTTTCTTAAGAGTGGGCAGTGGGTTCTGCTTGGGTTTTGATGTGCATCCACATGATGGGGAGGGTGTCCAAGTTACACAAAGGTAGTAGCTTCTTTCTAAAGAGGTTATGGCAGGAGGAAGGTTCCAAGTGGCAATCAAACCCTTGCTCCAAGTGGTGACTCTGTGGGGAGGACGTCGTGTTGACAAGCAGCTCTAGAAAACACTGTGGTTCAGTGTTAGTTGCTGCTACAAACCACACCATGGAACAGATGCATCCCAACCCAGATGGCACAGAAGGAGGGGGCTGGATGAATGTGCTTTGAAGGTAGCAATGAAAACAGCTCTTGTTTGGCACCAAGAGAAAGGGTAGAGAGGAGATGTAAGGCTTGGTCTGCTGGAGCTCTGGGTGTTTTGTGGCTAAATGTGGTGTTAGCTCATCATAGGGGCAGGTAATAATTGTGATGGTGCTGGAAGGTGGCAGGAAAAGAAGAAAATACAACAGAGGGTTTTGGTGGAGAAGAATTTGTTTGGAATTTGGTGGGGAAATGGGTGAAAAGCCTGTGTGGGGTATGACAGGAAACCAGAGAGCAGTCACTCTTCATGTTACATAGATCTCAGTGACATTGCATGGTTCTGACTATCAAAAGACAATGACTTTTCTTCCCCACCCCAATCTAAGGGTGCTCCCTACCTGAATCCCTGACCTTCTGTGGGTGGTTTCTTCCAGCTGGTGTGACCACAGAAGCCATTCAGCCTGGGAGTGCCAGCCCTGACTCACTGGGAACAGAAGCCAAGGTTCAGGAAGAGGAGCACGATCTGGTGGACGATGACATCACAGCAGGTGAGTGTGTTGGCTTTGCACGTAGGAGGTGCTGTGTGGAGGCCATGGAGCTATTCAAAACCCCAGGAGAGCTGTAGGCACAGTTTGTTGTGTGGACAATTCAAGTGTATCTCAGTCCTGTAATCCTGCTGTGGCTTTTTACTGATGCTCTGGCTTCTTGTAGATGGGTAGGTAAAGTCAGGACTTGGGGCCCATCGAGGCATGGGGAATGACAGACCATATACAAGGTGTGTGCTTAGTTGTGAGCAGTTGTCTTCTGCTTGTTTTGTCATGCTGGTGAGTGCAGTGTCAGAGGGAAATGCCTGTATGTGTCACCAGCCTTGGGAGGGGAATGGTTGCAGTGTGTGTTTGAGCATAAAGTGCTCTGGGCCATTGAACATGAAAGGTCTCCAGGACTCTGCATCACCTGGAGACCTCCTGGTCCTTTCTCTGGAAGGTTTTGCTGTGGCAGGATTATACCAGCTCTGGGCTATCTCTGTTCTTGTCAGGGGGTGTGCTGCTCTCAGGGTGTACATTCCACCCTCTGGCCCTTTGAGTTCTGGGGCTCTCAGAGCTGTTGGCTGGAGGCAGGCAGCAGTGACGAGTTTGCTTACAAAGTGTTGCTCTGATTTAAAAGTGCTGAGCTTTAAAACCAAACCCTGAGTAAAGATGGCATTTGGGCCTGGAATTGAATACTGTTAGTTCTGAGACACACCAAAGTCTTGATACCATTCAACTTAACTAACCTCTTGTAAACCTGCTGCAGCTTCAGCTCTGGTGGAGCTATTAAGGCTAATATTTATTGACTGACTGCATGAAGTGATGCTGGTCTGTGCTGGTCAATGGGATTTATTTTTCCCCCTCCCCAGCCCAGTTCAAATTGAGATTCACCAAACACCTCCATTTATCTGAATAACCTTTTAAAAGGATGACTTCCAGCCCTTTCAGAGATTAGGGTGTTTTAGCTGAGCTGGCTGAAAGGCACCACAGCCTGTTTCTGGAAGGGGCATCAGTAATACACCACAGTGCCTCCTTAGCATTGCAAAGCACACCCCCAGGAGGTATTTAGGAGAGCAGGGTTATCTTCATGTACACTGAGAACACATGCAGGAATAGCTTTCCAATGCCTAGTAGTATCTATTGCTACCTTGAGTGCCCAGGAAGCTTTCCTGGGTTTTGCTGATGCTAATTTTCCACTACTCCACCTGTGGGTTACCCTAGTTGGGTGTGAAACCTCCTGGTTTCAGTGGCCAAGGGTTTTGCAGCTCCTTGTAAGGGTAAGTGGTAAATATTGCCCATGAACCCATGCCCTAAAGGTGGCTCTGTAATGGGTGATGATGTTTGTCTGTGCTAAAGCTTGGGCAGTGTGAGGCTTGTGTTTCTTGTGGTTCCTCCTGGGTCTCCCTGCGGCGGCGCCACCCTCGCAGCGCGTCGCTACGTGGGGGCATTGGCAGACATCTGAACGTGCAGGTTTCTTACACCATGAGTGCTTCCCTTACCCACACTGGCTCCTTTGTCACTCTGGCACCAGCAAACTGTTGGAAGTCGTTGTGAGTTGGTTCCTAGGCCAACTATCAGCACTCTCTATGTGGCGTTACGGTGTTTACTCAAAGGTTTACACTGACACACAAGCCAACGTTCCAGCAAACCACAGGCCAATCCCAGACTGTGCTTTTGGTTTCCTTTTGTTACCATTTTAATAAGACATCCAACTTCTGGACCACTTTGATGGGTCCATTCCCTTCCTTCCTGCTGGAGCTGGGCTGCTTTGAAGTGAGGAGCAGCAGGTGCTGCTGCCCATCGTGTCCCTCTGTCACAGCCGGGCTTCCGCTGGTGATCCGGGCTGGAGAGGGGGTACACAACAAACACAACCATCTGCCACCCCCAGCAAACACGCCAGCAGCCCACTGTTCAGCACAATGAAGGTGCCAGAAGAGGCAGCCTCTGCACAAAGTTCCTGCTGGGCTTCTTTTTAAGTAGGTTAGGCTGAACCTGAGCACCTTCCCCCAGCGCTGTCAGGCAGAGGTTTGGATCTGCACAGCCCACCCTGGAGAGATCAAAGCAGCTTTTTAATTTGTATTTCATCACTCCTTGGAAAACCATCTACCATATCATGGCCTGTGTGTTGTGGAAAACACTGGAAAAGTGAGGGTTTATCATCTAAAGCAAACTTCATCCCTTTCAGGTGCTAATTAAGGATCGAGGTGAAATCCTGACTCATCTCTGTCCGATTAAAAGTGAGGTGTGAGCTCAGGGCTCAACACACAGGGTTACTTCCCATGGAGGCTTCATGGGGACTAACAAGAGGGCTGAAGTACCCTGTGAAGTGGGGCTAACAGCTAATTGTTTCCCCAGCTAATGAGAATCAAGGTTCCTGCAGTTTGAACTGGCTGTTGGCGAGGAAGCGTGGAATGGTGGGGAAAATTCTGGTGACTCCTGTGAGAACCCCAGGTTTGTCAGCAAAGCTGTGTGTATCCATCAGGATCCAGGCGTCTGCCACTCAGGCAGATGTCTCCCAGTAAGCACCATTAAGTGCTCCCCTCTCTGTGTAAGGGGGTTATGGGCCTGACATCTGCCTGGATGGCATCTGTCGGCGAGCACCCTGTATTCGTTAAGGAAGGACTGATTCCAGGGAAGAGGTTGGTTTGGGGGCTGGTGGGGTGGTTTCTACTTACCAGAGGAGCATAGAGCAGGGGCAGTTGTGGAATTGGGAGCTGTGGGCAGTGCTGGACCTGACTGGGCAGCCACAAACCAGGCCTGCTTGCCCATGGTCCTGTGTGTATGTGCTTCATAGATGGCTTCAGAGAAAGTGCCTTGGCTGGTGGATTGCAGCATCCTGAAACATCTTTGTCCTCTTCAGCATCAGTTTTCCTTCAGCATCAGTTTTCAGTTTGCCTCAGCCAAAGCTTTTGGATTGATTTATTAAGAAAATGAGTTAAAAGAATCACTTTGTGTGGAGAAGTGGAGTTTGAAAGAGGCATAGGCTCCAGAAGCAATGGCTTAAAACACCAAGGGAGGTGTTACTGTCCTTGAGCTCTAACTATCCCAAAGGTGAACACAATGCAAAGGTATCAAGCTTGGGGAAGTTTATCATGTCAGCAGTGCCCATTTGGCACACAAACATTTGAATTTTACCTGCTCTCACATTCCATTCCTTTACCAGGCCTTGCACTTTGATAAATAAATAGCTCATCTGAGGCTCACCAGGCCAATTGCAGCATATAATAGCTATTCAGAGGCAATTAACTGGCCTGTTTTCATGGCAGCATGTGAGCCTGCCCTTTCCCAACCTTCAACTTGATTTGTGGGGATTCAAAATGAACTTAAAAGTCTTGTTTGCTGACAGCTTAAAGCTTAATTGACTGAAAGCCAAATAGAGTGTGTTCTGTATTCAGTGCTGGAGCCTGTGAGAAACCCTGTGTAATCACCTCTGCTGAGAGGCACCCACAGGTCCCTCTCTGCAGCTACCAGGCTGGGCACAGCACCCTAGGGTGCTGTGTCCTAGTGATCAGCTCAGGGCATCATGTTGTAGGGTCGTGTGTCCCATCACCAGCCCAGGGTACCACGTCCTTGTCCCTCTGGTCCCAGCAGCCCTTGGGTAGGACACCCTGTCGCAGCGTGCCGTGGGGCTCTGAGCATCCTATGCATCTGCCCCAGGGTCCTAAGGGGGGGGGTCTGACCCCTTGATTTGAGATGGGGCTGGAACAGTGAGGAGTCCCAGCACTCCCTCATTTCAAATGCTGCAGAGGAGGAGAGAGTGAGATGGGTGTTACTGACTACAGCAACTCAGTGTGTGGTGGGCAGGAAAACCAAAACACAGCCCCCCCCCCCCCCCCCCCCCCCCCAGCTCCTGGCTTTATCCTCCAGCAGTTCTTCCTTCATCCTTACCCAAATTTAGTTTCAAGTGGTGTCCCCAAGTCCTCTTTCACCATGCAAACACACACCTCATTCCCTTTTAAAGCATGGAGGGTGAGGGACAGCCCTGTGCAGGGAGCTTTCAGTAGGTGTGTTGGTGTTTCCATAGGTGGCTCCCTTCCCTATGAGGATTTTTAGCAGATCTCTCTCTAAACACAGCCAGAGATTGAATTTAATTTAAAAATACTAATTGTTATGACACTAAAATGCCTGTCCTTCTCCCTTGGACTAAATTTCAGCCTTTCTATGGTATTTGCTGTCTTTTGGCCAAGCATCTGTTGACTGCAGAAATCTGGGAGGGCACTGTGAGGATTTACTGTCCTGGAGACAGGTAGGAACACCCCAAACTTCCCATGGGTGCTGACACTTCCAGGCAGGACCCCCAGCTCCAGCACTGAGAGGGCCATGGATGAGTTTTCCCTGCTGTTGGACTGTGCTTTCACTCTGATAGGAGGCACAAGGAGGTTAAGAAGACCTAACTGGAGCTGGCAAAGTGTGTTTACACACAGGGCAGCTCTGTGCACCCAACCCCACCCTGCATCTTTGGGGTGTGGTGGGGTTCTGATGGGAGGGTGATTCATCATCTTAAAAACCAAAGTGGCTACTCTGAAGCGCAGAGCTGAACGGCAGACAAGAGACTTCGTACTCACCAGCAATGTACAGTGAGTAAGCTGCGAGTAAGCAGCTCGGGAGCCTGTGTGGATGCAGAGCATCCTTGTCTCCCAGCCAGCCCTTCTGTGCTGCGCCGGCGGGGGGAGCTGTGCGTACAGGAATGGCTCTTGGCGATGAGAAGTCCTCGGGAGCAGCCAGCTTTCTCCTAAGGGTAGGTAAAACACACTGTTTCCCATCTCTCGACCTTCTTTCAGGAGATTCCTGTGATTTTTTTTCCCTCCCCAAGGTTTTCCAGTTCCTCTGGGGAGGTGCTGGAATGACAGGATCACTGTTCAGTACAGAACCTAGTGAGCTGGAATGATGCAAACCTGTAGCGTGGCTGCAACTGCTCTGGGAATCCCCCAGAATTACAGGACACACCTCTTACATCACTCTCCTACAGCTTTTTGCTTCTTCCCAGTTAGGTCAGAGGCAGAGCCTTCTGTAAATCAATTTACTGGGAGAAACAGTGCCACTGGGAGGAGAAAATATTTAAACTTCTCAATAGCCAAAGGGAACGTGAGCAAAGCACGAATCCCTGTAGCTCCCAAATCCTTAGCCCATCCCACCCAGACCCTGTGCTCCTCTCCCTAAATCAGCAGGAAGCTTGCCCAAAGCAGCATGGAAGTGTCCTGGCACACAGGAGGGTGCTGTGGCTGTGGGTTTGCCAGTATCCACCAGCAACACTGCGACACGTGGGCTGTGGCAAAACCCAAGTGTGTCAGGCTTCCTTGTGCCCTTAAACTGCCAGGTTGGGGGGGGGGGGGGGGGGGGGGGAAGGTCTGAGTCTGTCCCACCTTTGGTTCAAGGTACAAACTAATTGTTTTAGTCATTTCAGATGCAGCTCTTGAGGAGCCTCTGTGGTTTAGGGGGTTGCAGCAGAGTCCCTGCCCTCTTTGGGCTCAGCTGAGGATGTGCTCTCAGCTGTCACACCATGGGGTAACAGCAGTGGAGCCACTGCAACATCTTTCCTCAGGGTCTTAGCACTGTAAGGAGTTTTATGCACATGAAACACTGTAACTACCTTTACACTTAAGCCACTGGATGTAATTCCAGCCCTGTAATTAATTTGCTTTGGCTTAGTCATCATGCTGTGGCTGGTGGCTCTCTGTGCTGATAGCCAGGCAAGGTTTTGGTGGACTGGGGCCACTGGGAAGCACCCTCTGCACCCAGCCACTGCTCAGCACCACATACAGGGGGTATGTTGAGGAGTCAGCACCCAGTCTGGCCCCTCCTCCTGCCAGGCTTAGCACTGGCAGGACAGAGCACTCGGATGCTGTAGCTGGTAGCAGCCCATCTCTCATAAACCTGCCTGCAGCCTTGATTCAAATCCATCGATTCCTATTCCAGTTAGACCTGGGGAACTTAATTTGTCTTTTAATCCTTTTATTGCAAGCCAGGAGAAAATTAATTTTACCCAAGAACTGTGCAAAGCCAATTAACATGATCTTTCAAGTTATTTAGTAAAGTGCTTCAAACTGTTAGGTTTCTCCTGACCTCGTGGCTGCACTCTCAGCCTGCTTTTTAACTGCAGCAATCGATAGCCCACAGCCTTTCAGACACTTTAAACTTGGGAAATGTTTCACCTATATATTTTCAACACTTCATAAATATGCCTTGTGCTATCTGTAAAGCTGTCATCTCTGAGCCAGCCTGGAGGAGTCACTCTCAAAACCAGAGGGGTTTGTGAAAGAATAATTCCTTCTCAAAATAACTCTTGAAATAGTTCCCTCTTGAAATGATTCCTGATAGAGTTCCTTCTTGGTGGAGTTCCTTCTTGAAATGATTCCTGATAGCATTCCTTCTTGAAATGATTCCTGATGGAATTCCTTCTTGGTGTAGTTCCTTCTTGAAATGATTCCTGATAGAATTCCTTCTTGGTGTAGTTCCTTCTTGAAATGATTCCTGATGGAGTTCCTTCTTGAAATGATTCCTGATGGAATTCCTTCTTGAAATGATTCCTGATAGAGTTCCTTCTTGGTGTAGTTCCTTCTGGAAATGATTCCTGATGGAATTCCTTCTTGAAATGATTCCTGATGGAATTCCTTCTTGGTGTAGGTCCTTCTGGAAATGATTCCTGATAGTGTTCCTTCTTGGTGTAGTTCCTTCTGGAAATGATTCCTGATAGTGTTCCTTCTGGAAATGATTCCTGATAGTGTTCCTTCTTGGTGTAGTTCCTTCTGGAAATGATTCCTGATAGTGTTCCTTCTGGAAATGATTCCTGATAGAGTTCCTTCTGGAAATGATTCCTGATAGAGTTCCTTCTGGAAATGATTCCTGATAGCGTTCCTTCTTGGTGTAGTTCCTTCTGGAAATGATTCCTGATAGCATTCCTTCTTGGTGTAGTTCCTTCTGGAAATGATTCCTGATGGAGTTCCTTCTTGAAATGATTCCTGATAGCATTCCTTCTTGAAATGATTCCTGATGTAGTTCCTTCTTGGTGTAGTTCCTTCTTGAAATGATTCCTCATGTAGTTCCTTCTTGAAATGATTCTTGGTGTAGTTCCTTCTTGGTGTAGTTCCTTTTTGAAATGATTCTGGGTGTAGTTCCTTTTTGAAATGATTCTGGGTGTAGTTCCTTTTTGAAATGATTCTGGGTGTAGTTCCTTTTTGAAATGATTCTGGGTGTAGTTCCTTTTTGAAATGATTCTGGGTGTAGTTCCTTTTTGAAATGATTCTGGGTGTAGTTCCTTTTTGAAATGATTCTGGGTGTAGTTCCTTTTTGAAATGATTCTGGGTGTAGTTCCTTTTTGAAATGATTCTGGGTGTAGTTCCTTTTTGAAATGATTCTGGGTGTAGTTCCTTTTTGAAATGATTCTGGGTGTAGTTCCTTTTTGAAATGATTCTGGGTGTAGTTCCTTTTTGAAATGATTCTGGGTGTAGTTCCTTCTGGGTGTAGTTCCTTCTTGAAATGATTCCTGATGTCATTTCAAGAAGGAACTACATCAAGAAGGAATGATTCCTGATAGAATTCCTTCTTGAAATGATTCCTGATAGAATTCCTTCTTGATGTAGTTCCTTCTTGAAATGATTCCTGATGGAATTCCTTCTTGGTGTAGTTCCTTCTTGAAATGATTCCTGATGGAATTCCTTCTTGAAATGATTCCTGATGGAATTCCTTCTTGGTGTAGTTCCTTCTTGAAATGATTCCTGATGTAGTTCCTTCTTGATGTAGTTCCTTCTTGAAATCATTGCTGGTAGAACTCCTTCTTGATGTAGTTCCTTCTTGAAATCATTCCTGATATAATTATTTCAAGAAATAATTATGAAGTAGTTCCTTCTTGATGTAATTCCCTCTTGAAATAATTCCTGATATAGTTCCTTCTTGAAATAATTCCTGATATAGTTCCTGATATCATTCCTTCTTGAAATAATTCCTGATATAGTTCCTGATATCATTCCTTCTTGAAATAATTCCTGATATAGTTCCTGATATCATTCCTTCTTGAAATCATCCATCTGCTCCCTTCCTCTCAAGAAAACCCATCTGGGGAACCACCAGGACCTGATAGATTCCTCTTTTGGGGTGCAGATCTGGGAGCGTGTGCTTTGCCCCCCTCAAACACGGGGCGGTTTTGTCCTTTCTCCGGCGCAGGCTCCGTTTTCCACATCGAGCTATTTGAGGTTATTAATTTTCTCCCTGTGATAGGGTGATCAACCGTCCTGTCAAGAAAATGGATCTGGGTGTCACCCTTTAGCATGATTAAACGGCGGCACGTCGCGCTGAGAAAATACCAGATTTTCAGGAGACAAATGGAGCCGCGGGAAGGACTATTTTTATAGACATTATTTCATCCTCAAATCTCCCCGATGGCTCCGTGTTGATTCCTAGGAAATCGTTACAATTAATTGTGGGTTTCCACTGGTAATTAAAAACAACAAAAGGGAAGCAAAAATATTTAAGGTTTGGGGTTTGTTTGTTGTTTGTTTTTGTTTTGTTTTTTTTTTTAAAATCCCACTCTCACCTGGAGAGGGAAGGAGGTTGGTTGGGATTTGGTTGGGCTGGATTTGGGTTTGGCTGGGGTGGGTTTTTTGGTAGTTTCCTGGGATTGGTGTTTCTGAGGTAGCGAATCCTACGCTGTGGTGGTAGGGAGGCTGAATGCCATCCTGTGCTGGAGCGCTGAGGAAGCAGTGTGAGGGTATTTCCCACCCTGCTCCAGTTGGGATTTATTGTTGAGCTAACCAAGAGTTATCCCCTCGCCGCTTGAGAGCGGCAGGCGGGGGTCAGTGCTGGGCTGAGCACTGTGTGGCTGGGGGCTGGGGGCTTTTCCTGCTGGGTTCATTGCAGACAAACCCTCTTGTGAGGTGCTGAGCAATGGTGATGCTCCCATCTATCCGTGGGATGATGGAGCACAGCCTGAGACGGAGCTGGCGGCTCCCTGCTCATTCAGCAGTCCCATGTCAAGTGGAACCGTGGCAGTCCCGTTGAGCCGGGCGAGTGATGTGAAGGATGCTCAGCAGATCCTTGGGGATGGAGCGAAGGGTTAACTTCATCTTGCTGTAATCAAATGAAAAGCGGGCAGAGGGGGGTGGGGGGGGGATGGGGGTGCAGCATGCAGAGTGCCCCGTGGTTTAATTTCCTCCTGGAAGCAGCACATGTGTTCGCTCTTCCTTTCTTCCTCGCCTGGGAGCCGTGGCCGGCGCGGGCGGCGCGGCCGGGGTCAGCGCCTCGCCTATTGATCAGCATCCCGCGGTCCCCTGCTCCAGCATCTGCTCGGCCGCCCGCTCCCCGCGCCTGCTGCAGCGCATTAGAATAGAAATCCATAACCAGAGCTGTGCTCATCCAAGCAGGGGAAGAAACTAAATTAAACGGTATAAAACAATCTCGGAGCGGGACTTTGCGCCAATTCATCTTGATCTAAGATGTCACACCGGGTTCTGTCTGAGCACCTGGGCTGGAGGCGGGCGCAGGGGAGCCGACATCAGTCATTCCCTGCGGCGGGGGGCTCCCCCCCCCCCTCCCGGGACACGGGCTGCGTGCAGCAGGCAGGGGGAAGGTGGGGGGACCGCGGGTGTGAGCGGGCTGAGCGGTCACTGGGCAGTTAGAAGTGTGCCAGTGTTTTGCTTTGTCTGTTCCAGCCCGGGCTGCTCTGTGCTCCTCTGCAGGCAGTTACTATTGATTTTTTTTTCCCTTCCTTTTGTTAAGCTTTCCCTTGTTTTCCCTCTCCCTTTCGGGGTACGTCGCTGTCGGAGCTGCTGCCTGAATGAGGATCATCTTCCAGCACAAGCTCTCAGATTTGGGTAGCTTGCTTCTCAGTTCCCATTGAGCTCTGGGATGGTGATTAGCAGACTCACTAATTTCCCCTTCATTAAGCCACAAGCTTGATAAGTCTCACTCAGTGCCCAGTGGTGCCTTCCTACTCATCGGCGAAGGTTTACCAGCGGAGAGCAGGAGGAAGGAGTATGGGTTGCTTGGGCTGGATTGGATACATGGCAGGGTGTTTCCTTGTATGATGGGTGACTGTGAGCTGTGCCCATCAGAGTCAGCAAATAGGGAATTAAAATCATCCCAGTTCCTTCCATCTAAGGCTTTGTTTCTGTACTTGAAACAGAAACTGAACTTCACCTCCCTGTTGGCATCGGAGCCCCTTGGAGGTGTCAGTCTAACGATCCCAACTGCGGATCTGAACCCAAGGCAGTGCTTTCATGTCATAGACATGTCACCCTAAGCATCTGTCCCCCTTTGAAAGGGAAAAGATGAGGATTTGTTAGCAAATTTAGAGCAAACAAGGAGCAACCCAAAAGTGGGGCGCAGAGTTCCACAGACCTCTTACACCTGAGCAATAAAACTCTGGGATCAGAGGCTTCTCCGGTGCCCTGTGGGACCTTGGCAGGGTTTGAAGGGGGAGGTTGTTGTCAACAGCCCCTGCACTAGGTGGCATCAGGGCTTCAAGGGTAGGGGTAGGTTTGGAGAAGTAAAATGCAATCTCCTCCACTAGCTGAGAATCCTGGGAAGGGCAGTTAGCAGTCCAGAAAACATGATTCACTGAGACCTCTCTTTATTTTCCCTGGGAAACACACTGTGTTTGATGTATTACAGACCAACCTTGGGTTTGATCTTTCTCTTATTTCCCACTTTCTCTTGTAGGTTGTCTGTCTGGTCTCCCCCAAATGAAGAAGATCTCTACATCCTATGAGGAGAGAAGGAAGCAAGCCACAGCCATCGTCCTGCTGGGCGTGATTGGGGCGGAATTCGGAGCTGAAATTGAACCTCCAAAGCTTCTCACTCGGCCACGGAGTTCCAGTCAGATTCCTGAGGGGTTTGGATTGACGAGCGGCGGCTCAAACTATTCCCTGGCAAGGCATACCTGTGAGTGTCCCCAGCTCTGCTTTCCCTTGGCTCTGGCTCTTGGGGAGGGAGGGCTCTTGGTTACATTTCCATCCAGACCTGTCCACTTAACATATCCTTTCGCTGGGAAAGGTGATGGGGAGAAGGCAAAGCAGTGCCATGGGAAGAGGCTGCTGAGAAATCAGGGCTGGTGGGTTTCCATTTATGCTTCTCTCTAAAAGGCTGTTGAGCCCAACGTTGTCTGATCTTCATGGGCACAGAGTGAGATCACTCCCTTTGCTGGTGCTTTGAGAGGGGTGAGAATGTGAGAGGATGGAATTCTCTAGAAACCCACCCATGACCTTGCCTGACACCCTGCATTCATCTCTCTCGACCTTAGCAATAGTTCAGGAGATGTTTAATTATAAAATACCACCCAAAGACGTTCTCATTACAGATGCACCGTGCTTCAACCCCAGCTAATGCCCTGTTTATAAAGTTAATGGGCTGATAAATCTGTGTGAGGGCTCTGGCCTGTGCAGGGAAACACTCCACTGTGGCACATCTCCCAGGGTGGCTGCCACCAGCAGGGTTATCAGTGACATCCTGTTTGCCCTGGGACTCAGCCTCATACACAGCAGTGCATTCACACCTTGAGTTGCTTATGCTGGCTGTGCCATGTGCCCTATGAAACAGGTGCAGGCTCTCCACCTTACATAGAGCAGTCGCTCAGTCCATACCACAACCCCCCAAATCCATTTGTCAGGTGGTTTGAACAGATTCCCAGTGCAGCTCACCTTCTTGGGATGGGAAGGGAGGGCCGTTTCTGGCCAGGAATGAAACTGGATCCAACTGCACCAGCTTGCCTGGAGCAAAGATGCTCTTTCCTTACAGAACTGTGGGTGTAAGGTTACTCCTTGGAGCAGCAGACAGGGTGGTTGTGCTGCTGGAAACCCTCAGCCAAAGCAATCGGGTCACTAGGTGGGATGAAGACAATGCTGTTCCTTCAGAGCAAACACAGTTCCAGCAGCACTGGGTGTCAGATGGTAGCAAGGTTTGGAGTCCCAGGGTGTGCCATGGCTTTGTAGTCCAGTTGTGCAGGGGTAGGGACACACACAGTGAGCACAGGGCACCAGGGGTGCAGGTACCTGTTTTATGGGCTGTGTTACTTTGGGCTTTGCAGCGTGACAGGTTTCTGTGTAGAATCCCAAATGGATTTCATCTGAAAACAGAAGACAACCCTCAGGCTCTTGGTCAGCACAGGAACTTTTCCTCCTGGAAACCTTCCCTAATGTGTTTTGATCCATGAGCTCTGTAGTAGGAGAATAGTCAAGTCTCTGCACTGGGCAAGGAGGAGACAACCCTGGGAGGAGGAGGAGGAGGAGGAGGAGGAGGAGGAGGAGGAGGAGGAGGCTCCCTGTTAATTGTCTGCGTGTCCTGCCGAGCAGGTAGGCTGAGCTGGCGGCAGCAATTAACAGAGACAAGCGGGCGCTCGGGCTCAGCGCTTCCCCAAGCAATAAATCAGTTGAGCACCTCACCAGCAGCCTTTCAGAGCAAATTAGGCAAACCAGCTCAGGAACTTAATTTCAACAAAGCCAAAAAAACCCAGCAGTGTGGTTAAAGCAAGTCCCAGCTCTTAGCAGCCACAGTGAAGCAGCCCCTGCCGCCGCGCTGGCTGCGTTTCCCTGCCTCTTACACCCTATGCAGCTCAGATTTGTGTGGATCCTCTGGTTCCTGAGGTTATTTCTCCCAGTTTGGGGTCTGTGCTGGGAAAGTCAGTGTACTGGGAAGCCTCTGGTTTGGTGCTTTTTATTTTTCTTCCTGAGTCGGTGTGATGAGATGAGTGTCTCCAGAAGAATTTTGTCCCTGAAGGAGAGGAAGAAAAAAAACCCCAGGAGAACTGGTGGGTTATGAAAATCTATATCTTAGCCTTAGAGATAATATTTAGAAAACCCAGTCAATCTAAGTGGCAGGGAGCAGTCAATCTTTGTGGCAGTTATTATGCCCCAATTTGAATCTGGGTTTGGGCTTTAGCAACAAAATCACAGCTTTAAAAATGAAATTCACCTTTCCCCCCCCCCCTTCCAAACCCTGTAGGAGGTGAGTGGTTTGAATGATACAGTTGTTTAATCAGAGAGTTCTTTTTTGTGTGTGTATTTAGCATCCTGGCTGCTGTGGTTTGTTGTATCTCAGGGATCTCAAAGCTCACTGCCTTGTGTCTGGGCTAGAGGAAGCTCAGCACCAAGCTTTCCCATCCATTCTGTTTTGCACCATGCTGTACACACCGTAAGGGGGGCTCAGCTCTGTCACCCCTACCCTATTTGGGGTAAAAACAGGTCAAAATGCTGCTCCCACAACAAAACTCCAGGAATCCAGGTGGCCAAAGGCCACTGGCACTGGGCTTTCCACACCTTTCCATGGGACCTCAGCTGCATCCCTCCAACTTGGGTGGCATCAGGAGTGCTAATGGGGCACGGCACGTACAGAGCAGCCCCAGCACCCCAGGAAACACCTTGTGTGTCCATCTCCTCTTGGAACCAAGAGTGCCACAGGTACCCCAGTCACCCTTGCACACTTCTGCAAGAGAAACTTCTGCTCCATGTCCTGACTAAGGAGGCTTTGCACGCTCTGCTCATGCACAGCCAGGCCCTGCAGTGCTGCCACTCCATAAGCTGCCCAGACAAAAGATGCCCCTTTGGTTTCCTTCTGTTACCAAAAACCTGAGTGTTGCCCGGTGGAACCGTTCCCATTCTGCCCAGTATTCCCTACGACAGCCTGTGCTTGAGCATCCAGCCCACAGGCTGGGAGGAAAACACGTGGGAGAGATCAGAGACCCAGTCCTTTTGGGAAGGAGAATTGTGGGAGAAAACATATGGAAATAATCCATATCATATTGCTTTTGAGGCACCTGGCAGGGATTGGGATTTGCAGAGGAGGGATCGATTGATGCTTAGTGCTGCTGTTATTGGAAATGATTTCTCTTAACTGGTTTGGAGTTTCTTGTGACTTTTTTCACTGATGGTCTTTGCTGGGAGCTCCTGCTGCTCACGTGGGTACCTGCTGCTCTAGACTGGGTTTGCCTGACATCCTGGCCTTTGGAGAGCTGATTTTCACCTTCAAAACCACTCAGGAGCACACCAACAGCCCCCCTTACCCCAGTAATGCCAGTCACTCGGGTTTTATTTGCTCCAAAGATAAATCCAGTTGAATTGATGATGGGGTTGCCCTGTATGGAGCCTAATGACACCATCATCAGCTGCAGCATAGGCCTAGTACTACCAAACCTGAGGGGACAGGCACCTCTGGGGTGACAGAGCCTGGGGAGACAGGCCCTGCGCAGCGCTTGGTGGTGCTTGGGGATCCAACAGACTGCACTGTTGGTGCAGATAGATTCATCTGTCAGTGCTATGGAGGGGATCCTCCCCCTCTGCTCTACCCTGGTCAGGCCCCACCTGGAGGCCAGTGCTGGGCTCCCTGGGATCAAACAGTCAGAGGTCTCCTGGAGAGAGTCCAGAGGAGGCTACAAAGGAGATGAAGGGCCTGGAGCATCTATCTCCCCTGGGAGGAAAGGCTGAGAGAGCTGGGGCTGTTCAGCCTGGGGAGAAGAAGCCTGAGAGGGGATCTTAATGTTTATAAATAGCTTAAGTGTGGGACACAGGGGGACGTGGGCAGCCTCTTCTCAGTGTCTTTGGGGACAGGACAAAGGGTGATGGCTTTAATTTGGACCACAGGAAGTTCTGCACCAATCTGGGGAAGAACTTCTTCCCAGTGAGGGTGAGGGAGCCCTGGGCCAGGCTGCCCAGGGGGGTGTGGAGTCTCCTTCTCTGGAGAGATTCCAGCCCCATCTTGATGCCAACCTGTGTGACCTGTCCTAGGGACCCTGCTTTGGCAGGGGGTTGGACCTGATGATCTCTTGAGGTCCCTTCCAAGAGGAAGGTTGAGTTGCCATTCCTGACTCCTACAAGTTGTCACCTTGATTTGGTGTAGGTCACAGGCTGTCCAGGTCATCCTTTAGTTCTGTGCAACAGGAGGAAACCTGTAAGGTTAACATGGAGTTTGGTCATGGCTGATGTGGAAAAACCAGCTGCTTCCTATGAAACAACACTCATTTTGATGGAAATAGCTTTATTTAGAAAACAATCTATCATTCAGATTGAAATAAATAGCAGGGTTTAATGGAATTATGCAATTAAGAGGAATGAAAACACAAAGTTTAATGCACAGTTATGACCCAAGTCATATTGGCTTTCTCCTTCCTGCTAGATTATAAACAAATTTTGGCTGAAAATAATGAGACTTTCCTCTTTCTCTAGCAGGGTAATGCGATTTCCTAGTTAGAGGAAGAATGTGTTGAGGCCAGTGTGGTTGGGTTCTCTCCATAAATTGAAACAAGTCTGATCTAAAACTCATTTACTGTCTTGGAACAGAATTGATCTGGCTTTCACGTTTGATTCCCCCACTGCAGGTTTTGTGAGGAAGAAAAATGGCATTGTTAGGGGCCTTAACCAGGCCAGAGAGAGGCAGAAGAGGCTGGAAACCAGCTATTGCAAACATCTGCTGCCTTGCCCTTTGTCTCCCTCTCTGAGGAGGGATGCCAAATCCTGAATACAGGGTGGCTGTCTGCTTGCTTCCTGGGGAAAGGAATGTTGCCCCAGAAATCCTGGGATTTGAGTGTGTCTGGGGTGGGCTCTTCTGACCTGTCAGACCTCTCCTTGACTGCCTCAGTTTACCTAGGTAATGAATGTGGAGGAAACTTTCCTCTTAAGATGAAATACCATTTCTGATGGGTTTGATGTCCTCCCACCAACCAGCACAGCCACAAGCACAGCGTCTGTGTGCAGAGCAGGAGCCCCTCAAGCAGGATGTGTTCCTGTTCCTTTCACTAATTATTTGACATAAGTGTGAAAATCTCCTCTGGTTTATCCCTGGCTGAAAGGTGAGAGAAGATATGTGATTAAAATCTCACTGCCCTGCAAGCAGGAAGGGGTTAAGGGATACAGACCTTTAACCCAACTGTCCAGATTTGGTCTTTCTCTTGGCATTCTGCACAGGTATTCATCAAATCAGGGGGAAAACCTTCTAGAAAGGGTGGCAGTTTGGTTTCATTTCTCCCAGAACAGCCTGGACACAGGGGAGAGGGCAGACCATAAGGATTAGAGCCAGGATTCTTTACTGCTTTTCACTCTTTGCTCTTCAATGTTGAACCAGAGAAAGATGCAGAGTGAGTTAAATCACAGGCTTGGAGTCCATCATTTTTATTTAGTTGGAACTTGATCTCATGGCAGATGATGAGGATGGGACTCAGAGTGATCAGTGTCTCGTTCAGGCCGGGGCCATCGATTGCCTTGAGCAAATTATTTAATTTTTTAAAATCTATCAGCAAAATGGGGATAACAGTGCTGACTGATGTCTGTGCCTGAAGCTCTGGGGACTCAGCAGGGGGAGGGCATTGCAGAAATCCAAGGGGTTCTCTGCACTGGAGGTAGCCATGGCTTTTGGGGTGTCTGTCAGCTGGTGCCCGGGCTGGTTCCCTGAGGATGCTGAGGGATAGTTTCAGAGACCCCAGCAGATTGGCTCTTGTGGCTGAAGCATCCTCCCCTGATGTTGTTTAGATCTCCAAGGCAGCACTCCCTTCCCCTGGGAGCATCAGTGCACATGGAATAGGTGAGCCCTGCTGCAAGCAGGAGCATCGCGCTGGTCTTCCCATCGTGTCTCCGTGTAGGACCTGTGACTGGTTATCCTCCTGGCCAGGTGATGGTTCACCAAAAGATGCTGAGGGTGAGCAGGGACTGTGGCCCTGGGACCATGCTGCTTGTCCTGGGGACCCACATGAGCATGTGGCTGCTCCCAGCCCCGCTCCACGCAGCAAACTGGAAGGTGGGGAGCAGAGGGTCTCCGCAGCCCAAATCAGCAGAGCTTTTCCAGGGCTAATTACCTCTTTACTGCGCTGACTCTAATGTGACATGTTTATTGCCTTAACTAACAACTCATTAGCTTAGTTGATGCTTTTGTCAATATTAATTCGTTCATTTAAGCCAAGTCAAAGCTTAAACAAAGATGTCCAGGCTGAGAAACGGGCGGCGGAACGACTTGTGTTTAGTTCATCCTTCTCCTTAGCTCCCTTTCCCCAGGCAGGCCTCAGTGGGCGCCGCACTGGGAGGAGTGCCCTGCGAACGGGGTGCGTGCTCCTCCACAGCGAGCCCAGGGTAACAACAAGGCAAAACCAACTCCAGAGCTCGCTCTCTCTCTGTGCCATTTGCCCCTGCTCTCTTTTTCACTGTGCCTTCTCTCCCCACCCCACGTGGCAGGCAAGGCGCTGACGTTCCTGCTGCTGCAGCCACCCAGCCCCAAGCTGCCCGCGCACAGCACCATCCGCAGAACCGCCATCGACCTCATCGGCCGCGGCTTCACCGTCTGGGAGCCCTACATGGACGTCTCTGCCGTGCTGATGGGCCTCCTGGAGCTCTGCGCCGACGCGGAGAAGCAGCTTGCCAAGTAGGTGGCTCTCTTACTGGCTTATCAGCCCCAGTGCTAATTGTAGGGCTCCTCGTTACGTATCCAGGCTACGCGCCGTGTCCTATCAGTCCCACCATCACATAATTACAGCTAACTCAGGTAATTGGGGCTCAGTGTGTCAGTGAAGCTGGTAGGATGGCTTGTCTCAGGAAGACTTGTCTTGCCTTTAGTGTGACACGTTTGGGGTGTGATACTGGGATCCCTGCACCGGGTGTTACTTACCCTAAATCTCATATTGGAACAGGTTTTTCTGTGGTTAGTTCCTGTTTTAAAGGGGAAAAAAGTGAGTCCTGTGAACATGCCAAAAGGAGAGACCCCAATTTCTCTGTAGGAAGAAGAAGTAAGCAGCCACCATGTGTATATATAATATATAATAATCCTATGGCTGCTTACATGGAATGAACCAGTGCTACTGCGCTTCATGGAATTGGCTTCAAAAGCGATTCCAGGCTCCCTTTTAATGGGAAACCTTGGAAATGGGAAGGGAGGAAACATGAGTGACACTGAAAGAGAGCTTGTGTTTATAGGTACGTGTTCAGCTGGCACCCCAGGCACCGTGGGCATAGTCCTCAGGAGGGGGAGAGCATGGTTCATCCTTAATTTTTAGTTTTTCCACTGCTTGCTGTGGAATACTTTAATTAATGGGGGGTGTTAGGCATTAATTTGCAAACTGGCAATGGGGAATGGGTTTCATTCCTCTGAGGAGCAGCTGAGGGAGCTGGGGGTGTGGAGCGTGGAGAAGAGGAGGCTGAGGGGAGACCTTCTCCCCATCCACCTCCCCTGCCCTGCCAGGAGGGTGCAGAGAGGTGGGGGATGGTCTCTTCAGCCAGGGGACAGGAGATGGGACAAGGGGCAATGGGCTCAAGCTGTGCCAGGGCAGGGTCAGCTCAACTGGGAGGGCAAAGTTCTTCCCTGAAAAAGCTGTCAGGCCCTGGCCCAGGCTGCCCAGGGAGGGGGCTGAGTCCCCACCCCTGGGTGTGTTTAACAGATGGGTAGATGAGGTGCTCAGGGATCTTGTTTAGCACAGGACAGGAACGGTTGGACTTGATGATCTTCAAGGTCTTTTCCAACCTTGGGATTCTGTGATACTATGTACACTGTGTGTGCATCACCTTGCCTACCCAGGCAGGTGTTGGGCTTTTGAAGGTGGATCTGACTGACTTCACAGAGCAGGTGGAACCTCCTCAAGGTTTCAAGAAAGACTGTTCCTGGAGAAATACATCTGAACTGGATGAATGGTCGGTGTTTGTCTGAACCTCAGGTACTTCTCAGGGCATGACAAAAGGAGCAGAAAGGTTTTGCCTTCGCAGGGAATCTCCCCAGCCAGGCTGGGTGTAAGAACAACCTCAGAGGAGCCCAGTGACCACAGCTCCTCAGAAAGCCATTTCCCATCCCTAGCTGTCATAAAGATTAGTATGGCTCTCTATCCAGAGAGCATGGAGTAAATGAATGGATCAGCATGTAGCCTTGAGGAGCCCCATGCAATTTTCATCATGATAAATTGCATAATAAGCGAGAAAGTGTTTGCTTATTAATCCATAACAAGATTTAGATTGAAAATGGCCTGTTCCATTCCTGACAGCTCCGGGCCCGGCGGTGGGCGGACGGCGGGAGGCAGCGGAGCGGCGGCGTGCGCGGGGGGTTAAGTGTGCATCTCGCCCTCCTGGTGCCCTGCTGAGCAGCCCCTTTTTGTGCCTGATTTACCGTGTACACAATCACAGCGCACAGCTGCCCGGCTTCTCTCCCCGATCTTGAGGGTGTTTTATGAAAGAGCTTTTATGTCAAGCTTCTGCTTTACAAAGAGAAAAGGGGGAGGGGGGGGGGAGAAAAAGAAATAGCAGGGGGTTTTTTTCTTCTTTCTCTTCAGAATTTAAGGAATATATGAGCTGTTACCCCAAACTCTGGTATTTCGAACTCCTCCGCTCTCCCCGTTCACCCTGGTCCCTACAGACTGCGCCGGGCTAGCCTGCCATCCCAAATTAACCTGCCTGCTTGTGAGGATTGAGGGTATTTTTCCAGTGATGCTTGGGCTCTGCTCTCCTTTCCTGGGTGGCCATAGGGATGGTTGCTGTCTGATTCTTTCACTTTTTGAATTGCAGGCTGCAGTTGGCTGCAGGTTAGGATGTCCTACACCAAAACTGGCAAACAACAGTCAAATAGATCCCTGGGGTTTTGTTTAGTGTCTATACTCCAATAATTAGGTGAAATCTCTTCAGTTCTGTGGTTAGAGGAAAACTTTTCTGTCCTGTGTTCTTAGGGACTCTGTCTGTGGAGCTGTGGGGTATCTGATAGGGACATCCCTGGTTCTTGAGTTCTTGAGGTCAGGTCCATCCCAACACATGCAGGTTCCCAGGCTTTCTGAAAAAGCCCCACTCTGTATGGGAGCAAGCCCTATATCAGAGCAAGCTCTTCCCTGCTTTCCCTGGGGCACTTTTCCCTGCACTGCCATAGTTTTCCCCTGGGTGAAACTCCCTCTTTCCCTTTCCCAGGAGACCCAGGTGGCTGCACTGAGGAAAAGCCAGCCCTGAAGTGCTGCAGGGAGGTTTCTGAGCTGCGGGCACAGGGATGGGAGCACTTGGGGAGCACTTTGAGGGCGCAGGAGGGGTGGTGGGAGATGCACCTGGGGACAGTGCAGCCAGTACAGCAACACTGAGCTCTGCCCTCACATGTGCAGCACTAAGGAGGGAAGCTTTCAGACAACACCTAGCCTGAGTGTTGTCTGCCAGTTTACCAAACTGTGGGGTTTATTTTTGCTGTCCATCATCTCACCACACTACTGCCACCACCAAGTCACACAGGCAAGGCAGTGAAATGGGATGGGTGTGGTGGGTTTAGTTCTTCTAGAAGCTTCTCTTTTTCCCTTGTTTGGTTTTTTTTTTGTAGCTGAATTAGTTCCTCTGAGCAGGGTAGTTTTCAACCTGGGTTTAAAACATCCTAACAGCCTAGACTGAATTCTTGGGCAGCCGTTCCTCGTTTGCCTTGTCCCTGCTTGGGTGATGCGTATTCAGCATGGCCAGATAATTTGTTAACAAGGCCCTTTTAACACTTTGGACAGATGCACATACTGTTTTCAATCTTCATGGTTAATTATTCGATTTTGTATTTGATGCTAGAACACCCTGACTCCTAATCACTGCTCATTGTTGGAAGTCCATTATATTCTAACTGTTGGGAGTGCTCCCGTTGACCTTGAACTGACATTATAAGCTGTTTCTAATCTTTTCACTCTATATTTCTAATGCTCCTTTTCTTTCTCCCCTCTTTTGTCTGCTGCCCGTTTAGCATCACAATGGGGCTGCCCTTGAGCCCGGCCGCCGACTCTGCCCGCTCAGCGAGGCACGCGCTCTCCCTCATCGCCACCGCCAGACCACCTGCCTTCATCACCACCATCGCCAAGGAGGTGAGCTGGGCTGCTAGGGGCTTTCCTCTGGGATTTGGGACTATCCAGGCCTATGGAACAGGAATAGAGGATCAAATGGCCCTGCCTTCCTCCCCAAGAGGGCAAGTGACCCACATGGTATCTGTATGCCTGCGAAGCGGTCTTTCCAAATCCCCCAAAACTTAGGGCAGGAGCAACGCTTAACTGAGCTGATGAGCCCTGTCTGTGTGAACTTGGTGTATCCTGGGGTTAGAGACTTCTGCTAGGGAAGTGTAAAAGCCTGCCTTCTCTTGGCAGTGCAAGCAGGACCCCATTAAGTATGAAGGGAATGGGAGCAGAGGCTTAGCTGTGGGGTTTGGAGGATGAGGAGGGCAGGGCAGGCTGGGCACACTCTGCCTGAGGGTTATTGGAGTGATCCCAGCTCCAGCCATGGGCTAGGCTGAGCTGAAGTGATAGGACAGGCATCACTCCACGACTGGCCAGCAAAGCAGCTGGGGCCTGAAGAAAAAAGCTGCATAAGTACATGGAAATCATGGAATCAGGAGCCAGGTGTTGGCTTATGTGGGCATTTAGTGTCCTGAGATCAAGACCCTGCTTAAAAAACATCAGGGATAACTGTTAGTGGCTCTGCTGATGGGAGGGAGCAACAGGGCATGGAGAAATAACCCCTGGGGCTCAAAGCAAAGCAGTTCCACCCAGCCCAGCCTTTCTGAACGGGTGTGTAACGGGTGCCCATGCAATGCCTTGCTCTCCTGTAGGTTCACAGACACACTGCCCTGGCAGCCAACACCCAGTCTCAGCAGAACATTCACACCACCACGCTGGCACGGGCTAAAGGGGAGATCCTGAGGGTCATTGAGATTCTGATTGAGAAGATGCCCACCGACGTCGTGGACCTTCTTGTGGAGGTAAGGCTGCTGGGCCGTACCAGCCTTGGGGGCTTGATGGGCCAGTGCAGGTTGGTCCTGCAGTCAGATCCTAGAATTTCCTTCTATATGGACACTAACCTGTCTGTTTTATACCACCCAGCTCTATTTTTGGAAGTTGAAAAGCTTAAATTGTGGTTAAATTGCGTTGTTGGGGAACAAACCCAAGCAAGGGGATCTTCTGGAGGTGCTGTGTTTATCTGTTGTGTTTGCAGGTGCTGCTGAATGTCACTTAAGAATGGTTTGGGTGATGTAACAGGGTTGTGACTCAGATACCCAGAGGCCTTTTTCAACCTTAAGTTCACTGTTAGTTTCTTGTTTCATGATGGTTTATGGGTTCCCCAGACATCCTGGCTGTTAGTACCCTCCCTGCTGTGAGCTCTTACCATGCACAGGACAGTTCCTTGGTTTATCTCCCTTGTTATTCAAGGTTGGGCAGCAAAGATGCCATCAGGCACAGAAATTCCCTGTTTTTGCTTGTTATGACACTTGAATTTTAAACATAAACCCCTGAATGTGGAATGACTTTAGCTTTTGTTTCCCAGGTTATGGACATCATCATGTATTGCCTGGAGGGGTCTCTGGTTAAGAAGAAGGGTCTTCAGGAATGCTTTCCAGCCATCTGCAGGTGAGCCCTTCCTCCAGAGGTGCTGTGAACAAGATGGCAGGGTCACCAGTGGGCTGTGTTTTCCTCCTGAAGGGTGACATGGTCCCTGACTGACACTTGTCCCTTAACACCCACAAACACTGAGAGTGTTTTCAGCTCAGCCAGTCCTTGAGCAGAGCACGTCCTGGGAGTTAGAAGCTAATGGCATGTTAGCTTCTCATTCACTGGCAGCTTAAGCCTGACCCCCTTTTCTTCTCCAAAACATCCTCTGCTGGGGAATTTTGAGAAGAAACACTCTTTCCTTTCCAGTAAGAGCCAGCTGCTGGGATCTGCCTGCATAGTTATGGGGAGAGATCATCTGACCTTCCATGTCTTTGTCCTGGGCGAGTCTTACCCACCCTCAGAACGGTCCTTTGGAATAGTAAAATGTGATTTATAAACCAGGAACATTTACAGGATCTTCCAGCCACGATAAATATCCCAGTTACACCATTAAACTGGTACAACCAATAAATTAGAATAATCATCTGTCGGCCCTTACGTTTTAATTTAATAAGCTATTAAAATCCTGAATAGTTTCAAGAAAAGAACAATTAGGCTGTTGACAGGTAGGGTACTGATAGAGGCAATCTGCCCTCTTGCCAATGCTTTTAAAGGCTTCCCTCAACACAGGAGGGAAGAGTAAGTGGGAATTAGTGTGAAAATCCCCCCCTCTCCTCTTGGGTTTTTATAGTGGAACGTTATCTTAAAGTTTTGTTAAATGAGTAGTCATATTTCCTGCTCCTACATAGTTACAGCCTTTGTCAGGATGATGCAGCACCCCACTGCTGTGATCCTTCAGCCCACTGGAGATGTTCATCAGGTTCTAGCAAGTGGTCGAATCCTTGGAGGGATTCCAAAGGGAATGATGCTTAATCCTCTTCATATGCCAGTGCTTTCCCAGCTGTACCACTTTCTGTGAGCTCCTGGGCTGGCAAAACCATCTGGGTGGCTTAGTGGGTGAGCTGCTCTTCCTCAGAGGTGGTTGTAGAGGCTCCTCTCTCATGGCTTTGCTGGGCAACATTTGTTGGTGCCTCAGGGGCCTCTTGGAAGTGGTGTTTCTGGTTCAGTTGGACGTGGGGCTGGAGCAGTGGGGCTGGAGCAGCTGCTCTGGGCAGTTTGCCTGCTCCATGCAAACCCATCTCACACCCACACAAGGAATATGTGAGGGATATCGCAGCGATGGAGCGGCGCCTCCGGGAAGATGCCAGCTCCATGTCCAGACACACCGGCTTGCCAAGCTGGATTTGGAGCAGGGTGGGAATATCACATCCTTCTCCACTGAACTGAACCACTCAGAGGTTTAGACAGGGGGGCAAGGGATTAAAATAAAGCCACGTGGGGCTCTCTCAGTGCTAAGCTGAAAGTTAACCAGAAGGGCTGAGGAGCTCACCACTGAACATCAGCTTAAGGAGTCTCTTTCCTTTCTTTAGAACATTACCCTCACCCCCATGTGTTTCCTTGGAGCATCCCCCCAGCCCTCTGTTGTTACATAGTCTGATGGATCCTTCTTTCCAAAGGAAAACCACCGACTCAGCACTCTGCCTAAAAGGGCCTTTAGATGCTGTAAGGGGAGAAGCGCTGTTGGCACACACCTCATGGTACCTGCTGCACTCTCTCTAGGTCTGTTGGAGGAGACAAGTGGCCTGTGCCCACTCAGGAGCATGAGGGCAATCACTGGCATACAACATATCTTATGTGGAAACGTTACACCCCACAAGTGCTGTGTGCCCCCAGCATTACCATCCCCTGGCTGTTTTCCCATGGCTGGCTCCTGCCCCTCCTGCTCCCTAGCTGCATACCAATGGCTTTGATTTTCTTTCTAAGCACTCCTTTTTGTCATCTTATAAATAAATAAGCAACTATTGCCATTATTACTTATTACTGACTCATAATAGTAAGTTGTGTGGCTGCCACTGACTGAAGGAACATGGGAAGCAGATCAGTGAGGCAGAAGCAACTCACTGAGATGCTGCGTGGCCTGGAAAGGGTTCTGTAGCTCCAGGGAAGGGAGTGTTAAAGGCTGCCTGACCCCTCTGTGTGTGTTGACAGAGCAGGGTGCTGTGCTGGGTGCTTTTTCCCCTCTTAAACCGTGTTTCATGCTGGTTTTTTTCCTGAGTGCCATCCTGCACTGCAGAAGGGAGCATCTCCTGGGGATGAGGAAGAACTCAGGTGTCTGTCATGGTCTGATGTGTTTCTTGGAGCCAGGGACATGGTTGGCAGCATATTCCCATGGGCTAGCTCTGGAAGTTTCCATGGCTGTTGTTCTAGTAAAGCCTAATTTAAAATGACAATGTGATGGGAAGCACAGTGGGCAGCTTCCACGGCTCTGCTCTTTGGGACGACAGGCACAACAGAGATTTCAGTGGGAAATGGGGATTGTGACTCTCATGTGGTTTGAGGCACAGAAATTCACTGAATTTTGCAATTGTTCATGTCCCAGTTGAGGCCTGACTGGTGTTACTGGGGCATACTTGGGTTGAGAGAAATCCTCCTCCCTGCCCAGAGCCAACCAACCAGCGATGAGTTTTTCCCCCCCCCTGTACTTCAGCTCATTCTTTCCCCTGTGGATTTCAAGGGAAGAAGAGCATTTTGAAATCATTCAGGGGGTGTGACTGTCTGCTGTAACCCTTTCACACCCAGCGTCCTCGTGCATACAGATGTCTGGGACCCCAGCCACCACCCCCCACGTCAGTCCCACTCCTGCACACCCACGTCAGTCCCACTCTTGCACACTCAGTGCACGTGTTCAGCGCTCTGCAATAGGTAGAAATAACCCTGATCCCATTCAGCCCTAACAGATCAAACCCAGTTGGCTGTTTGCTGAATGCCAAGCAGGAAAACTGGCAGCTGATGGGCTTTTAAATCCAGGCTGTGTTCTAGCCCTAACATTAATTACCCTGTGGCATTGCAAATGAATTTTAGCATGGTGCAGGCAGGGTAGATCTCACCTGCTCCTTGTTGTCCTGTTCCATGCAGGTTCTACATGGTCAGCTATTACGAGCGGAGTCACAGGATAGCGGTGGGAGCTCGCCATGGTTCAGTGGCCCTCTACGACATCCGGACTGGGAAATGTCAGGTAAATAAATCATCAGGACTTCCTCCCCTTAAAGCCTGGGAGTTAGTGAGAGGCAAGAGCAGCCAGCTCTGCATCACTTGACGTGCTGAGCTGCTGGAACATTATGGATAATGCTGCAGGGATCAATAGTTTAATGAAGGACTCGGAGTATATAGAGCTGCCTCCCTCGCCGGTGCCACGGATGGGTTAATAACACAAGCCCAGACCGAGGTGATGCTCTGCTCTGACATAACTGGAACCCAGTTGCTAACAGGTAAGGCTTATCACAGCATCCTTACCTTCTAGAGCAAAGCCACGGAGGGTTGGGGTGTTCCCTGATGTGTAAAGCTCCTCCCTGCAGAACGCTGTGGTCCTTAGGGTTTGAGGTGCTTTTCCAGTGTTCAGTACAATATGTGTTGCCTTAGCATTCCCAAGAGGAGGATACACGTAGGAATAATGGTGGAATGAGTGTTTGGAATCACAGATGTTGACACAACAGAGTGTTTGCTGTACCTGTTCAGCAGGGCTCGTTGGTTCTGTTCTTCATTATTCCCCGTACTGCGTGATCAGCTTGTTGCTTCTCAGTGTGTTTCAGTAGCCTGTGTGTAAAGCTGGAGTAAAATATCTGTAGTTTGAGTCTGCCTTACTCTTTGTGTGTGTGTGTGTAAATACAATTTCTGATGCTGTTTCTACAAGCCATTACCTTCAGTCCTTGCACAATGTGCTGTGGAGATTGCAGCATGGATTTCTTCCCTCCAGCTCTGCAGCCTCACTCAGCATTGCTAGCAGAGCCACTCAGGTATAGGTGACCTCTCCAGGCTGGCATTCCAGGGCCTGGCTTTGCAAAGCCAGGAGCTGATGGCATTGTATGTTCTGGCCTTTTTTTGTTTAGACCTGTGGAAGCTAAGATGGCCAGGGTTATTTTATAAATAGCTATATAATGCAAGCAAATGGGAACTGTGAGCTGCTCCATCTTGTCTTAGCTGAAGTCATTTGGATCATGATTTATTAATTCAGCTGTAAAATGGGTCCACAAGAACTGCTGCGTATCGCTGTATCCACCATCGCAGAGCGTTCTCCCTGGCCAAGGTGGCCATGGTGCCGCAGAGCTGCACGTGTCTCGCTTGCCAAAGGTGGGTGAGGGGCCCACACATGTGGGGTGCTGCTTCTCCCACCTACTCAGTGGCCAATATGATGCTGCCCATCATCTCCACTGTCTTCTGGGCCACGATCCCTTCCAGCAGAGCCCAGACAAGGCCAGTGTCCTGAAGGGATTTGCAGAACAATTAGGGCAGCATCCTATAGAATGAGCAGGTTTTACAGTTATTCATGAGAAGAATTTGGTGAGTGCCAGGTGTATGATTATTAGGGGGCAACGCCACCTATTGGATCCAGGTTTCTCATCCCAAATCCCATCTTTGCAATTCTTTCTGCAGATTGCAGGCAGGCTGCTTCAGGATATTGATGGGTTGAAAGATCAGGGGTTAGAAGTCTTTGGGTGTTGTGATTCCCACACCGATGCAGTCGGGGCTGGCTGAGTCTTTGTACCGCCGCTGACCTTTAGCTTCAATAACCGGTGCCTCTCCTCGGTTTTCACCCTTCTGCCTTATTTACAGGCAGCCTTAGCGCTCGCTTCCAGCCTTTGTTTTGAAAGGTGAAAGGAACAGAGGACTCCAAACTCTTTTCTCTGTCATGTACCTTCCATTTCTCTCTAATCCTTCTCAGGCAGAGCACCGTTATGTCCTGGCTGCACACAGACTGATGCAGTTTAAACCCAAACCTTGGCTCTCATGGGCTGTGTAGGCACCCATGTCACCTGTCCAGAAAGCAGGGGCAGACACATCATCACTAAAACATGAGGTTCTCTGTTCTTCAACAAGCTGGGAGAACAGTGGGTGTCTCCAAGCTTCCCTGGAGATGGAGATGATGGGCTTGCAGAGGACTGTGCTCTGACAGCCGCCTGCCTGATGCACCTAAGGCAGTTCAGGGGGGGGTCTGTGCCTGGCCCAACATGCTCCCATCGCTTTGGGTCGCATGCAGAAGTAGGCCATCCCTTCTGGGGACAGGGAAGGCCTTTGTGCTTGTCTTCTCCTGGAGCCAAACATCTCTTCCTTCCTACTCAGTGCACCCGGCGTCCCTGCTCTGGTGCTTCAAGCTGGAGCTGTGCTTTGAGTGGCACGGCTTCTCATCACTGCAAGCGAGCTGGGATGGGATGGGGGAGCTCAATGAAGCCTTCTTGGCAGGGGAAGGTTTGACTCATGTCTGTCAGAGCTGCTGGGATCCCTGGGCAGGCAGGGAGTGTCCATACAAGGGGGGCTGCAGGCTGGCAGGGCAGACTGGCTCACACCTCATCCCCAGCCTAGCATGTGCTGTAAGACCCATCCATGGACTCAGTGCAGAAGTGTGAGTTCCTCACCCCTCCTCTGCTCCCCATCCCCAGGGTGCTGTGTGGGTGTGGGGGTGCAGGTACTAGGTGTGCTGCCCCCCCTCGGTGTGTTCCTCTGGAGGTGCCTGAAGGAAAGAGCAGAAATCCTCCTGAAAGGAAGAGGTTTCTTTGCGGTTGCTTTTGATTTAGTGGTGTTTGCCTTGAATAATTCATGAAAATAGAATCCGGTGGCTCCCTGCCGCGCATGCCAACGCGGCCACGGGGGTGAGGATCCCCCTGAAAATGGTGGGGGGCTCGTGTCTCACAGCCAGGCTCAAAAATAATCCCTTTACAGTCACTTGGAGGTGAGACCTGGGCTGTGGGGGGGGGGGGGGGGGGGGTGGTGTCACACACATTGTGTTGCAGATTTATTGCCCCTCGTAGTTTGTAGGCAGTTCTGTGGGGATTAGCAGCAGCGAGCTGCTGGAGGCAGCACCCACCCTAAACGTGGGGGAAGCAGGGTGCTGGAGGGGCCCTTGGGCCCCCCTGGAGGAAACAGGGAGGTCTCCTAGTTCATGGGAGGGAACAGAACCATTTTGGAACAGGGTTTTCTTCCCCTCCAGTGTGTTCTCTTGGAGAAAGGTGGCCGCAGGTCCTGCCCGGGGAGTGACATCCCTTGAGGAATAGAGCCATGGGCCTCAGGGGTCACCTTTGCCAGCAAGTCATAAATCAGCCTCTGTAGGTAGGGGGGGGGGTATTCCAGAAAAATTCACAATACTCATACTGCTTATTTAACAAAGCATCAGTTATTAACAGTGCCCATAGCACCTCACCCCACGGGCGGCCTCACCCGCCTGGCGGTATTTTGGGGCGCACGGGTGCTGTGCTGCAGATGTGCCCGCTCACGCGTGAACCCTTCCCGATGGTCCCTAGTGACAGCTTGCTCATTGCACGGGTGTGGAAGCATAGCAGCTCTGCCTTTAACAGGCTCCCAAGCAGAAGGGGCTAGAGGTGGGTTTCTTTGCCCAGCGTGAAGGCAGAGTGAACGTCACAGCCCGTTTATCTCACACCATGCCAATCCCAGGCACATCTTTGATCTTCACCACAATTCAACCCAGAGATGAAGTTCTGGTTCTCTTTCCCATTAAAGTATTTAGCCACCCTTTCCAGGCATTCCTCAGTGTTCCTAACACCCAGCCTCAGACACAACCCAAGTTGCAATTCATCTGGTTGGGGTTTTTTTTCCCGGGCGCTTTCCTGCAGGAGCAGAGCCGGGCAGTGTCCTTCCCATGGCTGTATTGATTTGCCCTTCAGCTGTTTGCAGCGCAGTGAGAACCCGGGGCCTTGTTGTTGATTATCTACACAATGTCTGGGTGAACAGTATTGACCCATTGCCGCTTGCTGCCGATGGCTCTTGATTTTTCACGCCGTCTCCATGACGCTCGTAATAAAGCGTCCGGTCTTACTGCTCCACAGCCCATCCGCCCGCGGAACGAGCGGGATTCGGGTCGCCTGTGGACCCTGGGAAAGGGGGAAGCCATGGTTGTGATGGCAGAGAGGTGCAGGATGGCATCGGAGCGGGATTCAGGTTGCCTGTGGACCCTGGGAAAGGGGGAAGCGGCGGTTGTGATGGTGGAGAGGGGCTGTCCGCGTGGTGTCGGAGCAGGATTTGGGTTGCCTGCGTACCCCAGGAATGGGGGAAGCCATGGTTGTGATGGCAGAGAGGTGCTGTCAGTGTGGCATCAGAGAATTCAGGAGGGCTTCAAGGAGGGGGAAACAAATCCCCAAAACCCCCAAAGCCACCAGAAACAGCCTGTTTTGAAATGTGGGGGTGATGCAAACCATCAGGATCCCACTTGGGATTCTGAAATGCTTTGAGAAGGTGTTCCAAAACCACTCTGACCAACTCTTGGCTGTTTATTTGCTCTGGTTGACCTGCTCTCCCCAGTTTACTGTTGAGGAGCCGTATCCTGGAGGAGATGATAGCCAGAACTTAGTCTTTCCCACTAATGTTATTTCACCCTGTACTTCAGACTGTCAGTGTGAGCTGCTGCTGCTAGAGGTGGCTTTCTTCACCTTCTAGCAACCCACCGCATGAGGAAGTCTGTTCTGAAGCTCAAATAGGAGTTATTTAAAATACCAGCCAAACTTTGGTGTGTTTTTAGGGATAAACCCATCCAATATTTGCTGTTGAATCCATTCAGCACTTTCCCTCACTGGAGGAACAGTGGCTCTCTGACCAGAATATCTTCAAACCCTTCAAACCCCTGGCATGCTGAGCCAGATGATGGGAGGTGAAGGCTTTGCAGGAGGATTTCCCTGTCCGGTGGTGTGCAGAGCAGCTGTCCAGGAGCTGCTGAGCCCCCCCACACCCAGGGAGGATCCCAGTTCCCTGGGAGCACAGAGGGGTTATTTTTTCAATCGTTCTTGGTGCCACATCCATCAGAGTGACACCAGTGGTCTCCAGAGCGGTGTTTAGCAGTTGAGGGTGTATTCATCACGTGTGATGTCTCGCTCAGGAAGGAGAAATTGTAAATGGAGGGAGCTGATGACTGGCAGCTCCTGGGAGGAGGGAAGGAGCAGTGAGGGTGATCTCCACTATCCTCTGGTCCAACCTCCTGCTGGAATCTGGCATCACCAGGCAGTGGCTGTCTTCAGGAGATCAACTCCTCTTGATCTTAAACCACAACCTGCCAGAACCATCACAGCTCCTTTCGGTGGCTGCAGATTTTCATAACTAAAGCTGTGTTTTCTCTCTGGTTTGGCTTTGCTTTAGCCTCAAGCTCTGACCAGTGAGTCCCATTTTTACCTTGAACTGTTAGTTTGGGGTTGATGTGCTGCACTGAGTGCTCTAGACATGGTCAGAGTCCCATCATTGTACACAGTAAGGTGAGGCTCCTTGGGGCCAGAGGGATGCTGGCACACCTAGCCAGACCAGGATGCTCTCCTGGATTGTGCTCCTTGGGTGTCCCTCCCCAGTCCTTCTCAGTGTTGTCCTCCAGCTCTAGCAGCAGCAGGTTTCACGTGGCCTTTCAGTTAGGACAGGCCCTTCAGGGCCCTCAGGAGAAATGCACCAGCTCAGCAGTTTTTCCCTGTACAGCTGCATTCCAGACCTCATCGATTAACCAATACTTAATCTGTGGAGCAGCCGACCTGTTCCTTACCTATCGCTTTCCTGGAGGACTGCACCAGATCCCCTTCAGCTGGCTCACAGCCCTGGGCATCAAAGGCATGTGTGTCACTCAGCTGGCCTGAGAACCCCTCTTCTAGAAAACCACGTTGTCAATGGGGTTTAAATGATATTTAAACCATATTTATACTCCTATTTATATAATATTTATAGGAATGTTTCATCAAGCTCATGCGCACGGGGAGTGTACCTTTGGGGGGTGCTTCATGTAGGAAAGTTGTAATTATTTGGGTCTTTTTAAGGTGCAGCTTTGGTGTAGCTGGTACCATGAGCTCTCCTCAGCCCCTGAATACCCTCATTGTATTAACGAGGTGACGAGCAGTGAGCTCTTCACTGCTTCACTCACAGCTCCTACAGTGGGCTGCCCTTGTCAGTGCACGTGTTCCTCCAAGCTTTTAAATTGGGAAAAGCAAATGATTGTTGGGATTTCTCCATGAGTCTGAGGAGGGAATTCTGCAGTGGTCAGCCAGGCCCTGAAAGCATCCTGAGGTGGGAATAGGGAAGTCTGGAATCTCACATAGCAGTTCTGGAAAGAGATGTTTATCATCAGAGTCCTCCTGTGCCTTCATGTGCCTCGTAGAGGTGGAAACTGAGAGCTCCCTGTGGGCTTAATGATACAACAGGGATGTGGTGTTGGAAAGGCATGCAGATGTGGTGTTTTGATGAGGACTTGCTGGATCAAGGGGTGTTCTGAACTGGTGATTGGTGTAACATCGGTTCTCATGGCCCAAGAAGCCCCAAGAGTTACTGCCCAAAGGGTAATTAGTGTCAGGAGCTGAGCTGCAGAATTTTCTGAAGGCTTTCCAACCATCTCATCAAAACACCAACCAGTTTTTGGGTTGCTTGCTCAGTCTGACCAGTGTGGAGCTTCCATCATCGTCCTGAGTGCTGAAAAAAGTGGTCAAGGGGCTTGGGTTGGGTTGGATTTGGGGGATGCTGCTAAGGCAGGGAGTATAAACCCAGCAATATCTTCGTGCTTACCTGTAGTTTGGCTGGTGGAATTTCAGTTTCTCTGCCTTTCCCTGTCCTTCCCTGAGAATTAGAAGTTCCCATTCTGCATGTTCCTGAGACTTTTGCCCAAACCTCTTTTCCCAGAGAAACATGTGGACAGCATGTGGCAGAACCCACTGCCCATGCCTGGGGTGCCCATCCCTCGCGCTGTGCCTGAAACCCAGGTATAAAGCCTGAACAGCCTCCTGCTGTGCCTGAAACCCGGGTGTAAAGCCTGTACAGCCTCGTGCTGTGCCTGAAACCCGGGTGTAAAGCCTGTACAGGCTCCTGCTGTGCCTGAAACCCGGGTGTAAAGCCTGTACAGCCTCGTGCTGTGCCTGAAACCCGGGTGTAAAGCCTGTACAGGCTCCTGCTGTGCCTGAAACCCGGGTGTAAAGCCTGTACAGCCTCGTGCTGTGCCTGAAGTCTATTTTGAAAAGAAATTACCATAAGAAAAGGGCTGTATAAAAATACCACCGGGAAGAGCAAGGCTGCTGTGCCATTAGCCTAATGCACGTACAGTTTTATCCCCTTTTTTCCCTTTGCCTGGGTGATCTCATCCTGCTTTTATTCTGGGTAGCAGAAAGCTGCCCACGTTTAACCAGACAAATGCTCACTGGCAGTTTTTCCCTCCTCACTGTTCTTTTTCCTGGTTTGGCTTCAGAACTCAGTGTGCTTCTCCCTCCTTGGGAGACACTGGTGAGACTATAACCCCCTCCAAGGCATGCACCATACCAGGGGGCTGTTTGATGCCCGAAGATGCTCTGCACCTCAGGCTAGCAGTTCCAGTGGGGCTTTGAGCGCTCCAAGCCCTCTCAGCGTATGCAGAGCTGCCTTGAACCACACCGTGGTTATCAGGTACTGCAAAGGTTAAGCTTTATCAGCTGCACAAAAAAAGCTTGAGGTTTCATCAAAAACTTCCAGCCTCACAACCTGTCGACCACAATTTGATGATGGTTATTGATTATTTCACAGCCTTTCACTCACTCTGGCACCGCGGCCAGCCTTGATATACAGATAGGGCTGCAGCCTGGCTAAAATAAGACTCCATCTTGATAATGGACCGAGATGAGATACTGTTATTTGATAAAGATAATTGATGTTTCACAGTGAATTGGAAAGCAGTTCTGAGCGCAGCGGCTCTGCGGCCGCTCCGTCTGCAAATGGGGCCTTTGTTTACAAACGGGAGCAGAGGACGTGCCGGTGGAGCCCTGCGCTCAGTGGGCCTGGCCAGCCCTACCCAGAGGCTAACTGCTTACACACAGGAGCGTGGTTCATCCTGCTGTAGGCACGGTGGAGTCTCTTGAGTGAGTGTGTAGCTGGGATTGCATTCCTTCTGCTCGGGACGTGGCTTAGAGTTTATTTTGGGGGAGCTGGTGTCTAAAACTCACCCTTTTTCCACAAGTATTTCTACGTGGTGCTTGAATTGGGCAAAACACTCCTTGGAAAAGCCACAATTTATCCAGGGAAAAGGCAGCATAGCGTGTGCCTGGCTTCCCTCCTGCTCCTCCCTGTAACACAGGAGGCATGCTGTGGTCTGCCCCTGCTTTCCACTTGATTAAGGTATCGCTCATCCCAAGTTGTGTTCGCCCCGGTTCTTTTAGTCCTATTATAACCTTTGTAACCTCTAATTAAGCAATAGGAGATGGCAGGGAGCGGGGTTATCACCAGCTAATGACACCCCAAGTGTGCTGTGTGGCACAGGGTTCATCTCTGCGCCGCTAATCCTCCGGGGGAGTGATTATCCGATGATAAACGTGCCACATTGCAGCTCATTGATGCCGCAGCGTGTGCTGCCGCTGCCGGCGTGGCCGAGTGAGGCCTCCCCTCCCTGACGCCATCTCTTCCATCGATCCTACAAACGGAGGGGTCTGAGGCTTTCTGAAGGGCTTCCATACCTTGCAAAGCCCTGACCCAGGAGATGGCATCCTGCTCTTTGTGATGCCTGAGGAAGTGTGTTTATTAAGGATGTGCTGTTGTGCTGATGGGAGTCTCCAGCACCACAGGTTATGGGTCGTTATCCATTACTTCATACGGTACCTGCCACAGAGGGGCAGGGAGACCCAGCACAAGGTGTGAGTATTTCAGTCCCTTGTTCAGTGCCGATGCTGTTGTCCCTGTTGAATCAATTGATTCTTTCCAAGTAACAGGATCCTGCCCAAAAAATCCCTGATTAATCTCCACATACAAGGTGTGGGATAGTTCTTTTCCTCTTGTGTTTGGAATGAGTCGCTTGTGTAGTTATGAAACAGAAGATGCTGTTCCCCAGTCTGCTCTGTTAAAGGCAGGGAAAGCCAGACAGCAGCCCTGCATGCGCTTGCTGATGGCATGAGGTGAGGCTGGGTGCATGTTCTCTGGGGTTCTGCACCCTAAGAGCATGGGCATGCAGTCAAGCTATAGCCAGGGCCTCCCCTCTGATCCCCGAAGGACTCAGAGCCAGCTCCTCAATGGCCAAACAACCCTGCCTTGCCCAGAGATGATTTGCAGCCTGTGCAACAGCCAGAGCTGGTATTTCCCTGCTGCTCCAAGCTAAAGGTAGGCATGTTGTTTTAAGGGTGCTGCTTAGCTGTGCTGTTGTCTGTCCATTCCACCACGGCAGGACAGCACTTCTGGGACTGCGTTAGGCAGGCTGCTTGTTCAGGGAGGGAATTGTTTTGTTTCCTTTCCATTGAGGTGCCCCTGGAGAGTGGGATATAAATACTCAGTAACAAACCTGGGCAACCTTGTGTAGCTCCAGGCCTGAGGTTGGTGGCCCTGCCTGTGGCAGGGGGGTTGGAGCTCTATGATCCTTGGGGTCCCTTCCAACCCAGGCCATTCTATGAAACCATGAGCACATCTCTCCAGCAGCATAGAAGTTCTGTTACCAATTTCAAGCCTGCCTTTCGGGGTATTTCTGAAAATACAACCGCTGCTGTGACACAGAGGTTGTTTCTTTCTGTCACCTTTAGCAGAACATGGCACTTGGATGTCGAGTTTACCAAGCATTGCCCATAGCATGACGTTGTCACAGCTTTGGTGTTCTTTCTGTGGCAGGTGCAGGACTCCAATAGTCTCCCAGGAGCATCCTCCCATCACAGAGCGATTGCTTGGGCAGAGGGGAGCTGCACGCAGCTGGGCTTTATCCCACCAGCTCCCCCACTCTCAATTAAGGCTCTTTCCCATCCCAGATTTTCTGTGTGCTTTCCCTTGCATGCTTCAGAGTAACTTGCAGATGCTAACAGGAAAGCCATGCCAAGGCAAGAGCGCTCTGTGGAGCAGCAGAGCAGCACCAGCCAGGGGACCCCAAGCACCCAATCTCTGGGTGCAAGTGGAAGGTTTGGGAGGAGCAGCAAGCATTTGGTTCTGTTCTGCTTAGTCGTTGGGCATCACAGAGCGATCGGCAAAATAAATCTTGGCTTGAAAGGATTAGCATCAATTAGAGAAGCACTTCCTTTAAATAACAAAGCAGATTAATTCCCTCAAGGATTGTACTTATTGGAACACATTTTCAGTAGTAAAAAGAGCAACAAGTGTGCTAGTACTATTGATTTTCTACCTTTGTATTACCAAAACATATTTTATTGACAAGTATTACTTGCTTGTTAAGTGCTAAAGAGTTTGATGGGTCTAAGCATCGGATCGTCTAATTAATTGCCCTTTCAAACTTCCATCCTAAGCTGCGGTGATTACGCTGGGGTTCTGCTGGAGCTGCTCTCCTTCTCCATGATAAACAAGGAGTTGAATAGATTAGTGGGTTCTCAGCCACAAAGCTTGATGTTAGACTGTACCTGGCCTCAAGGACACCGGGGATGCTTCACGCTGCAGCTGCTGTCGCTGGGCTGCTGGTGACCACAGCTGCCTGTGCAGCTCTCAGGGACGAGCCTGTATGGCTGCATAATTCTGCTGGCTGGCTGTCAGCTCCCATCCCCGTGCTGCTGTGGTGAAGGTTGGGGTCTGCTCCTTACAGTTTCTTGGCTGGTTTGCTGCCTGAGCAGCTCTTAGGCCACTGGAAAGAATTTGCAGTGGTATTTAACACCAAGCAGTGTGAGCTTAAGTCCCACCTCATCTGCAATTTCAGTGGCATGCTTTCATGTTTCGGGTAGCTGGGAAGCCTGGAAGTGCCTGGAGGATTGCTGATTGACAAGGTGACAGTCAGAAGCTAATGAGTGCTGGAGTGACAGTGTTGCAGGTGAAAATGAACAGGCGTTTCCACGTCGTGTTTAATTCTTACTGACTCTGATGGTCTCCTCCGGTCTTTGAAGAAGGTTTCAGGCAGCTGATGTGCTCATGTGTTTGTGTTTGCTTGAAAGTCTGTTCAGCATCGTGGGCTGCTGGGTACTGACCCTCCTCTGTTCTTGTCTCTCCCCAGACCATCCATGGCCATAAGGGACCGATAACTGCAGTGGCATTCGCCCCCGACGGCCGGTACCTCGCCACGTACTCCAATTCAGACAGCCACCTCTGCTTCTGGCAGGTAGGGATGCACCAGTCACAACCTCACATTTGGGACCTCTTGTACCTGCTGGGAGTGGTGTGATACAGGAGGTAGTGCTGATAGGGGATTCCCAGCAGCCAGGGCCAAAACCTCAGCATAGCATAGAGTCAGGCCTGACCGATGTCACCACAGCGAGCTTCACCACCCTTGCTCTCTCTCCCTTCTGTTTCATTACTTTCCGAGCGCAGTGTGGGATACTGGGGACATCCCCTCGTTCCCAGTGCTGTGGTACCTGTGCCCCTCGACCCAGCTCTGTGCAGTGCCACTGCTTGCAGTCCCCATCAGGATTTTTTCTTCCTTCAAATAGCTTAAAAATGTGTTACTCAGGAACAACTGAGCATCAGGTCGAGTAACACACACCCTCAGAGTCCTCGAGCCTTACAGTGGTCAGACTGTACAGCACAGCTCCGCATAGCTGTGAATCCCAGCCCTGCTCCTTAACATGCTTCCCTGGTTTTCCCTGTCACTCAGGAGTTCTGTGGGGGCCATAAAAAATTACTGAATTATTATCCATCACTGTATCGTGCGCTTTCTGAAACGCTAAATGAGAGCGGCGCAAATCCTCATCCATCAGCTGCCTGTATTTAATCGGAGCACTCCAGGAAAACCCGGAGAGCAATCGGACCCGAGCTGGTCCAACCAAAACAGAGTCAGGCCCAGGTTTTAAACTGTGACTTGCCACGTTCTCCCAGGTGTACGAGCACTCACCTCTTACATGAAGAGTTAAACACACCTCTGCCTTTCGTTTGAAGATGTGACCTCGTGCACTAGTGATTTTTCCCTCCTGCGTCCTGTTTGGCACGATTATTAATGCAGGAAAATCAGTAGCATTAGTCATCTTAAAAGGGTTATTACTCAAGATGATTTAAATTGTGAAAATGTCAGCGGCGCTTGCATGCTCCCTGCTCGAGATGCCGTGATTTACACTCTCTGACACCGCTCCGCTGCCGAGAAGAGCCAGGAAGGAGTAATGGCTTGTACTGGGGACTGATCAGAATTCAGGCCATGGCGTCAGCAATAACGCACTGGGAATGGCCCAGGGGTTGCTGAGGTTCGGTGTGACCCAGCCCGGTGGAAAGCCTATGGGTGGGATGGGATGTGACACGTGCGGAGGGGAAGCGGTGCTGTGGGAAGTGCAGGGCTCAGGGTGGAGACTCGTGGGGTTTGGACTTGGTAGGATGCTTCAGGAGGAGGTGGCCAGCAGGCCTCCTCAGAGAGGCCTCTCCGGGCAGCAAACAGCTCTTGGAGCTGCAGTGTCTGTCTGTGCCTAGTGTGCTGACTGCCCTTTGTCCTGTGCACCCTCAGCCCTGGTGTTTGGGGGTGTTGGTAGCTGATGTTGCAGCACGAATGTGACCTGAGCAGCGCTTCATGCCCTGCCCCGAGTTCCAAATGCGGCCGCCTCCGCTCAGCCTCTGTGAATTCACTCAGAGCACAGCCAGGTGCACCCACTGCATCCATTGGCCCTGCCAGCGTGCCCACCCTGTGTCCCAGTCATTGCCCACCACCCCAACCACCTCTGCCCTCCCAGGAAACGGCACTGCTTGGCCCAACTCTAATGAAGCTTTAATTAAGCCAATTTTCAGACAGCACTGGTCCTGGGGGCCAAAGGGGTGTCAGAGTTTCGGGGGAGGTTGCAAGCGTTGGGTGACTCTGGGTGTTTCTGCAGATGAACACCTCTCTCCTGGGGAGCATCGGCATGCTGAACTCCGCACCCCAGCTCCGCTGCATCAAGACCTACCAGGTGCCCCCCGTCCAGCCGGCCTCGCCGGGCTCCCACAACGCCCTCAGGCTGGCGCGGCTCATCTGGACCTCCAACCGCAACGTCATCCTCATGGCTCACGACGGCAAGGAGCATCGCTTCATGGTCTAGGGTAAACCCCCTGCACTAGAACCCCCTTGCTGCTCCAAAGCTCCCCGCGCTTCTCCCTCGCTCTGGGTCCGTGCCACCATGCCACCATGCCCAGCAGTGCTGCACCCACTGGTGAGCTCCCCCCCCCGGCTCCGTGGCATGGCCACACTGACACCGTTTGGCGTTCCCTTGCAGCCAGAGGAGGAAGGCGACAGCGCTGGGGAAGGAACATGCTCCATGCCTGGCGCAGCAGAAGCGGGGGATCCCTGACACCCACTGACACCACTTCACTTCGCCCTGATCGTGGCAGCAGGGATCACACCGGGCTTGGCAGCTGAACGCGGCCCCTTCCTCACTGGATGTCTGAGCTCATGCAGCAGCCCTCCTCAAACATTGTTTCCCTTCAGAGACTCTCAGCGACCTCGGCGATCACCACCCCAGCCGGTGTTTACATGTACTTCCTCCCGGTGACCACTGAATGATACGCTCAGGTTTCTCAGCAAGGGGCTCCTGAGAGGGATGGATTGAGTTTTGGGGGGCGGGTGGCCTGTGTTCTGATCCAAAGGGGATGTTTCCTCCTACAAAGTCTCTGTTTTCCAGAGAATTGGAAGTGCTGCTGTGCCTGGTAGCTGTTCACTGGAGTCTGGAAGAAGGAAAAACCAGTCTGTGTGTAAATAAGTTCCAAAACCAAATCTCTCTTTAGGTGGAATAGCAACCTGCAGGAAGGAGTATTTATATATGCAGGTGGCTTTGCTGCCCATGCAGGTATTTATTTAAAAACAAGCTTTTCCTTCCAGAAGCCGCTCCCATTTGGGCCGTGCTGGGCTTGGTCACTTGGTGGCTTCACTGGGAAGGACCCCAGGCGTGGCATGGGTGGGGAGCGATCCCAGCTGGAAAATGAAAGGGTGCAGATAGGGGGCTAGCTGAAAGGCTGGCTCCAGATGCTCCCTGCGGTAGGAGCATCCCCGTGTGAGGTTAGCGGTGACCGTGTCCCCTCCCTCCTACATATCTGAGTCTGTGAATATTTGGTAGCGTGGCGCTGTGCTGGCTCGTGCTCACGGTAACGAGAGCGGCTCTGTCGGATGCTGTTTAATTTAAACATATTGATGTACATGTGTGTATAGCTTTTTCTCTGCCGTTTCTGCCTGAGAAGCTCACAGGAGTAAGAAGTCTTCACAGCAGTGAGGGAGAATGGTACTTGGAGACTCTTTCCTTCCCCACTCAGGAATTAAATGTGTTTCCAAACAGCTTCTACGTACAAAAAGCAGCGGCAGGTTGAGTTCTGTCAGGTGGTCTGTGTAGCACGCTGTACACCCAAGTGAGAGTTGTGTTCCAGAAGCTACATATCTGTTTGCTGTTTAAAACTAAGTTAATTAGTAAGAAGTTAAGACCATTAGGAATGTTTTAAGACAAACTGCCGCCGAGTCTGCTCCTTTCCTGGCGGGAATGTAGTGTATAGTGCACAACTCCCTAGTAGAGCATCGGGGGCTTTTCGACGTGAACTCCTGCAACATGCATGTGTGTGGCATTTGTGTGGCTCTCTGGGGGATCTTGGAGGCTCAGGAAGTGGATCCAAACCCAAAAGAACCCAGAGGAGAGCTCAGAGAGACATTCCATCCCTGGAGTGAGACGCTGGGGCATTCAGCGTAGGCACTGCAGTACCCTGTATGCATTCTCCACCCCACACCCCAGCTCCTGCCCCTTGGGTTACCCTAGCTGTCAGGTGTATAGATATGTGTGTGTGTGTGTTTCCTTCCAAACCAGATGCAGCCCCCGTGGGAACATGGCCTGGGGTCCTGCAGTGATTTCCATACCAAATGTCTCGGTTCAGACAGGGTTGGTGTCAGCTAGAGGCATGAGGGCTTTGCTCTAACACAGAGGAGAGCTGGTGATTCTCCTCTGAGCCCCACAAATCAGCTGATGGAGCCAGAGCTGGAACATTAGTAGCAAGAGATTTGTTTGCACAGGAGTTGCTGAGCCCCAGAACGCCATCAAGGCACCCTGTGCCCCTGCAACAGAGATTGCTTCCAGTTAAACCCAGTTACACCCAGCGCTTGCTGGCGTGATTGAGCCCAGTCCTGCGCCTCCACCCAGCCACACTCGGCACCGCAGCGAGACACGTATTGCCATTCCCATGTAGGCTTTTAGTGCTCTATTGATCTGTTAGTACCATGTTTGGACTTGTCCTTGTAGCTGTGGAGATGTCTCTGTGGCTTCCTTGGCAGTTTACAAGCAGAAGATGACATGAGGAGACGCCTGTATGAAAACGCCGTGCTGATGGAAGTCACCGCGCCCGGCGAGTGCTTCCGGGGGCTCTGCAGCTCCAGCAGCTTCTCCACCAGCCCACTCCCTGCCCTCCATGTGCGCTGAGCTTCCCAGTGTAAATATGCTTGTGAAATAAAACCGAATGGTACCGACGGAGGCCGGGTCCGTGGTGGTGTGTGAGTACTCCCCTGCTGCTGGCTCACATCTAAAGGAGCTTCCTTCTGGTTCGAAGGTGAGCGTGGTCGGGGTGGGGCAGGAGGCACTGCCAGAGCGGGCTCAGGGTGCAGGGCTGTCAGCTCTCCTTGCCAGCAGTGCTTCCTTCGTGTGCTGTTTTCCTTCCCCTGAGGAAGCAGTGGAGATACTGAGGTGCTGAGGCAGGATTGCGAGCGTGGTCAGTGCGGTGGCAGCTTTGGCTTGGGATGCACAGTAGCTGTTACCTTTGAGACATGTTTTGCTTGATGGGGGTGCACTGGTGCTCACAGGGGGCTACAGGGTGAGACAGGGATGGCCAGAGCTACCTAAGCAGGACTTAACCAGCCTCTGGAACAAAAACCCCACAAAGGGCTCGGGGCATCCCCACTTTTCAGGGTGTGTGAGCACGTTAAGACATCAGCATCCCTCCTTCCGGATGGGCGATCCCAGGGCACAGCAGTGCTGGAGGCACAGCCAGCGCCAGGCGAGCTCTCGCCTCCCTCCCCTGGGCTGACAGGCAGAGCTGAGCCTTGAAAAATCAATACTTGGGGAGCCAGGAGGGAAATATTTCCAACCTCTAACTAGAGAATGTATTTTGACAAGGCCGAGATAATCCAGGCTGCACAGGAGAAAGAGAAAAGAAGGCTCATTTTTAAAGCTTGACACTTCAAGGTGTTTTTGTGCAGCGCTCTAGAGAGAGCATCGATACCTACAAATACCAAAGGTCAGGGAGAGAAAAGCCACAAGAATTTCCAAAATGAGATGTGCTGGGCTGGCTGGTTACCTCCCAAAATGGAACCTGGGTGATTTGCCTGGAGATCCAGTTGGAGCGCTGCAAGTTTGGTGCCTGCTGTTAGCTCCTGGCCTCCTAGAAATGAAAACAGAGTAAAGCTCAGACTGTACCTTAAGCAATTTACCTGTAAAAAATCCGTGCCTGCTTCCTGCCCTGCGTCTGGGCTGGGGATGTTAATTGGTTTGGATGGGCCATGATTGCATTGTGATGCACAGGGATCAATATTTGTTTTCATTTCTGCCGCATCCTTTTTTGATAATTAAATAGCTGGCTGTGGCCTCGGGTACCACACAAAGCTGCCCTTCCTCTGCTCCTCCACCCCAGCACCCTGATTTCTGCAGCCTGTGCTAGGTCTGGCCAGGCCGCAGCGGTGCCAGCGTTGTGCATGGCATGGGGGGAGCGAGCCAGCTGGGCATGGAGGTGGTGGCACCAACCTGGCTGTGGCACTGGGCAGGGGACAGATCTGGGCTCGTCCTCCTTAGCTGGGAACGTCCATCCCCAGCCTGGTGCTGGGCATAACCCTGGGAGGAAGAGGAGGAGGGTGACAGACATGCCACCTGCTCCATGGCTGGACCAGCCTGGGTGGTGGTGGCAAGGAGCCTGCAGCCGAAGGTAAGGAGGGGTGGGGAGGATGGGCTGTGTTACCCTTTGGAGCCAGAGGAGGTGTAGCCCCATGGCCCATGGGACATCATTAGCAATGGGGCGGCTGTACCAGCACCCAGGGTGCTGGGCAGGGTGTGGGGATGGATGGACAGATGGCTCCTGGTGCAGAGGAGCAGAGGTCAAGGGGTGATGAGCCCCTTAGGTGTGGGCAGGGGAAGGCAGCGCTCTGAGTAAGCAATGTTTGAGAGTTGGCTTGGTTTGTGTTAAATCATGGGGTTTGTACCCAGAATCTGTCTGGAGGTGTTGAGCAGGAGATGCAGAGGGAGGGAAGGTCCCTGGCTCGTGCCACAGGAGCTCCTGTGCTGGAAAGTTCATGGCAGGACTCGGAGAGGCCCCAAAAGTGTTTTTGTCCCCTGGATACCACTGGAGCATCAGTGATGGGCTGGTGAAGCTGAGCCATGCTGCACTGGGGTTATCTCTGGCTGCCTTTGGCTGTGCAGTGCACCTTCCCTGCACCCCAAACCAGATGTGCTCCATTCTCAGGGGCTCCTCTCTCCTCTCCTGCCCCAGTCCCCATGTATGAGGTCCTTTAGCTGGCAGCATCCCCCAACACCCCAGTGCCAAGGGGGGGCATCAGTGGATGCTGAGCAGAGGAAGCCAGAGTCGAACGTGCATGCACATGCAGGGGGAGAACAGGACCCATGATGTTGGTCTCATCCTGGGCACTGGGTGAGAGCTCAGGGAGCTTTCCAGGGAGCTGGGGGACAAACCACAACAGGGGGGTCATCTACCCTCTTGTCAGGCTGCACCCAGCTCTTAGCAAGCACCAAAAAACTTCCCCAGTGATGGGTCTGAACCAAACCCATCAGTGAGACTCAGAGCCTCCAGTGTGATAAATTGACACTTGATGGCAATAGCTGCCCGGCTGCTCTTTGAACAGGAGGGCTCCTGGGGAAACCTCCTTGTGCTCTCATGTCTGAAAATTAAAAATTAATCTGCTATGAAAAATTAAAAGGTGAAACTTTGTGCTGCAGCAGCGTGGCTCTCTGCATCTTGATTCAGGTCTGGAAAGCAGGGCTGGAGGGTGGCTGTGGGAAGATGGTAGTTACACCTCAGATATCTGGGTTTAATTGATGCTGGCAGATCAGAAACCAATTTGCAAAGATCCAAAGGGTGCTGGGGGGGAGGGATTCACTTTTTCAGCCTGCACCCACCCTTGAGGTGTATGTGGTGTGGGTGGACCTGGTGGCTCAGACTCCAGACCCACCCCAGCACTCATCCCCTTCCCTCCAAGGGAGCTGGGGGGAGATGTGTCTGTGGGGTCAGCCCAGGCTGTGCCCCCAGCACTGCTTCTCTCAGTACAGGTGCAGGGAAGGTGCACTGCACAGCCAAAGGCAGCCAGAGATAACCCCAGTGCAGCATGGCTCAGCTTCACAGCCCCTTCCTGGAACACCCAGGGAAATCCAGGGATTTGATGGGCTTTCCCATCCCAGGAGCAGGCAGGGCAGCTGACAGGCTCATCCCTGTCCCTGGCTTCTCCTCAGAGCATCCTGTCCAGCTCCACCAAGGGTTTAAACACACGTGGAAATTAATGTGCTGGGTAGAACCTTTCTCTCCACAGCCCCTCATTAATCACCATCCATCCCATCCTTCCCCACAGGAAAAGGGATTTCCAAGCCTGTCAGATGGGGTTTGGTGGGATTCATTTTGCACCTTCTCTGTCTGCTCTCCCATGCTGCCAGGGAGGAGGGAGACAATTAACTGATGCTTTAAACACTGGGAGGGCTCATTACTGTGCTTAGCTAATAGAGTTATGTAACTGTTGGATGCACTTGGGGTATTAAAGAGAGGGGTTTATTTTGGGATAGTAGGTTTCCTGGCAAGGCAAGGGAGAGACATGGCTGAAAATTCAGCTCCCAGCTGGATGTGAAATGGGACAGGCCCAACCTGACCCAAATTTAGAGGAAAACAGGAAAAAGAAGCAGCAGAAGCAGTGTTGGAGCATTGTCAGAGGTGTGTTGGGTTGGCAGGCGAGGCAGCCTGGCCACTGCTCTGCTCCCAGGGCTCCAGCAGCTGTAGTGGTGGGATGGGGGGAGCACACACGACCCCCAGCGCCGCTCCCCACAGCTCCATTTAGGGTGCCAAGCCTGGGCCAGTAACCTCACACAGTGTCCCCAAGCAGAGGGTTCACAGGCTGGGGCAGTGGACAGCTGGTGTGCCCCCAGCCCACCCTGGCAAGGTGGGACCCCGTGGCACAGGGCATCTCCGAGAACCCGGCACCTTCCCCTGGCACCTTCCCCTGGCACAGGGTATCTCCGAGACCCCAGCACCTTCCCCTGGCACCTTCCCCTGGCACAGGGCATCTCCGAGACCCCAGCACCTTCCCCTGGCACCTTCCCCTGGCACAGGGCATCTCTGAGACCCCGGCACCTTCCCCTGGCACAGGGCATCTCCGAGACCCCGGCACCTTCCCCTGGCACCTTCCCCTGGCACAGGGCATCTCCGAGACCCCAGCACCTTCCCCTGGCACCTTCCTTTGGCACAGGGCATCTCTGAGACACCAGCACCTTCCCCTGGCACAGGGCATCTCTGAGACCCCAGCACCTTCCCCTGGCACAGGGCATCTCTGAGACCCCAGCACCTTCCCCTGGCACCTTCCCCTGGCACAGGGTGTCACCAAGACCCCGGCACCTTCCCCTGGCACCTTCCCCTGGCACAGGGCATCTCTGAGACCCCGGCACCTTCCCCTGGCACCTTCCCCTGGCACAGGGCATCTCCGAGACCCCAGCACCTTCCCCTGGCACAGGGCATCTCCGAGACCCCAGCACCTTCCCCTGGCACCTTCCCCTGGCACAGGGCATCTCTGAGACTCCAGCACCTTCCCCTGGCACCTTCCCCTGGCACAGGGCATCTCCGAGACCCTGGCACCTTCCCTGTGGCACAGTGCAAGGGGTGCAGGAGGCTCAGCAGCTCCGGCACGCAGCCGGGTGAGCACAGGGGCCTGGGGGCACAGCCTGCTCTGGGGCAGCCCCTTTGAGCCCACACCTCAGCTGCAGTGTCCTACACATTCCCAGCAAGAGGAATTATTGATGGAGCCACGATTCCAGCCTCCCAGCAAGATGCTGCTCAGCAGTTTTGCTCTGGCCACGGCAGAGGGCTGGGGGTGGGCAGCTCCTCTGCTCAGAGCTCTTCCTTCTCCTATCCCTCGGGATAGGGGATGGTCCTGGTGTGGGTGGAGCATCCTAAGCGCAGCATCCTAAGCCGAGCATCCCGAGCCGAGCCCAGCAGCCACCAACCATGACCCCTGAGTCACTCCTGGAAGAGCCTGGAAGTTTCCTTGAGAAATGCAACTGGCCCAAAGCATCATCTTCTGCTGGTGGATGTTTTACACTCCACTCCTCACCGGGCACCTCCTCCTCCTCTAAGAAATCTGTTAATGAATGGTGTTTCTTCTCCCCTCAGCCCTGGCTGAGGACTGGCTCATGGTCTTATTGGGAAGGGAGGAGAATGGATGTGGGCAAAGGGGTGGGGGGGGTTGGGCTGTGGGCGAAGGGGTGGGGGTGTTGGGCTGTGGGCGAAGGGGTGGGGGTGTTGGGCAAAGGGGTGGGGGTGTTGGGGCTGTGGGCTTACCCACTGCTATGGAAACAACAGCTGGAGCCTACGAGAGTAACACCAACCAGGGATGGGGCAGTTTTGGAGCAGGGACATGGGGAACAATCCCTGGTTGAAGACTGAGAGAGGAGGAGTGCGTGTGAACATGAGTGGGTGCTCGTGAGGGGGTGCAGGGTTGGGATAAGAGGAGGGGAAGCGGTGCTGAGGACGGAGCGCAGGTGGAGAGACGTCGTTGGTTGAGACCGTGGAGTGTCAGGTGTGGAGAGAGGGAGGAGAGGGGAGAAGGAAGAGAGGGAGAGGGAGGGAGGGGGAGGAGAGTGAGAGGGGGAAGGGGAAGGGAGAGGGAGAGGGAGGAAGGGAGAGGGAGGAAGGGAGAAGGGGGGTGGAGAGGAGGGAAGAGAGGAGGGAGGGAGGGAAGAGAGGAGGGAGGGAGAGAGGGAGAAGGAGGGTGGAGAGGATGGAAGAGAGGGAGGGAAAAGGGGAGGGGGGGAGAGAGGGGGAAGGAGGGGGGAGAGGGAGGGAGAAGGGAGAAGGAGGGTGGAGAGGGAGGGAAGAGAGGGAGGAAGGGAGAAGGAGGGTGGAGAGGGAGGGAAGAGAGGGAGGAAGGGAGAAGGAGGGTGGAGAGGGAGGGAAGAGAGGGAGGAAGGGAGAAGGGGAGGGAGAGAGGGAGGGTGGAGAGGAGGGAAGAAAGGGAGGAGGGGAGGGGGAAGAGAGGGAGGGAGGGAGAAGGAGGGTGGAGAGGAGGGAAGAGAGGGAGGAAGGGAGGGAGAAGGAGGGTGGAGAGGAGGGAAGAGAGGGAGGAAGGGAGAAGGGAAGGGAGGTGAGGAGAGGAAGGGAAGAGAGGGCGGAAGGGAGAAGGGGAGGGAGAGAGGGAGGAGGAGGGTGGAGAGGAGGGAAGAGAGGGAGGAAGGGAGAAGGGGAGGGAGAGAGGGAGAAGGGGAGGGAGAAGGAGGGTGGAGAGGAGGGAAGAGAGGGCGGAAGGGAGAAGGGGAGAGAGAGGGTGGAGAGAGAAGGAAGAAGGAGAGAGGGTGGAGAGGAGGGAAGAGGGAGAAGGGGAGAGAGAGAGAGGGAGGGGAGATCGTGGTCGAAGGGGCTGGGTGTGTTGGGGCTGTGGGCTTTCCCATTGCTATGGAAACAACCACCAACCAGGGATGGGGCTCCAGGGGCAGTTTTGGGGCAGGGACATGGGGAACAATCCCTGGGGCAAGAGAGGAGGAGTGAATGTGAACATGAGTGGGTGCTCGTGAGGGGGAGTGGGTGCAGGGTTGGGATAAGGGAGGGGAAGTGGTGCTGAGGATGGAGCGACGTCGTTGGTTGAGATCGTGGAGTGTCAGGTGTGGAGAGAAGAAGGGGAGGGAGAGAGGGAGAAGGAGAGAGAGGGTGGAGGGGAGGGAGAGGGTGGAGAATAGGGAAGAGAGGAGGGGAGAGGGAGGGTAGGGAGGAGGGGAAAGGGAGGGGAGGGTGGAGAGGAGGGAAGAGAGGGACGGAGGGAGGAGAGAAGGTGGAGAGGAGGGAGGGAGAAAAGAGAGAGGCGGGAGGAAGGGAGAGAGATAGAGGGCAGGGAGAGAGGGATGGAGGAGATAGTGGGTGGAGGGGGAGAGGAGATAGAGGGTGGAGGGGGAGGGAGAGAGGAGATAGTGGGTGGAGGGGCAGGGGGGAGGAGATAGTGGGTGGAGGGGCAGGGAGAGAGGAGATAGTGGGTGGAGGGCAGGACAGAGGAGATAGTGGGTGGAGGGGGAGAGGAGATAGAGGGTGGAGGGCAGGATGGAGGAGATAGTGGGTGGAGGGGCAGGGTGGAGGAGATAGTGGGTGGAGGGGGAGGGAGAGAGGAGATAGTGGGTGGAGGGGCAGGGAGAGAGGAGATAGTGGGTGGAGGGGGAGGGAGAGAGGAGATAGTGGGTGGAGGGCAGGACAGAGGAGATAGAGGGTGGAGGGCAGGATGGAGGAGATAGTGGGTGGAGGGGGAGAGGAGATAGAGGGTGGAGGGCAGGGTGGAGGAGATAGTGGGTGGAGGGGCAGGGTGAGAGGAGATAGTGGGTGGAGGGGGAGAGGAGATAGAGGGTGGAGGGCAGGATGGAGGAGATAGTGGGTGGAGGGGCAGGGTGGAGGAGACAGTGGGTGGAGGGGAGGATGGAGGAGATGGTGGAGGGGGAGGGAGAGAGGAGATAGTGGGTGGAGGGGGAGGGAGAGAGGAGATAGTGGGTGGAGGGGGAGAGGAGATAGAGGGTGGAGGGCAGGGTGGAGGGGCAGGGTGGAGGAGACAGTGGGTGGAGGGGAGGATGGAGGAGATAGTGGGTGGAGGGGGGAGGGAGAGAGGAGATAGTGGGTGGAGGGGGAGGGAGAGAGGAGATAGTGGGTGGAGGGCAGGATGGAGGAGATAGTGGGTGGAGGGGGAGGGAGAGAGGAGATAGAGGGTGGAGGGAGAGAGGAGATAGTGGGTGGAGGGGGAGGGAGAGAGGCCATAGAGGTTGGAGGGCAGGATGGAGGAGATAGTGGGTGGAGGGGGAGAGGAGATAGAGGGTGGAGGGCAGGATTGAGGAGATAGTGGGTGGAGGGGGAGGGAGAGAGGAGATAGTGGGTGGAGGGAGGAGATAGTGGGTGGAGGGGGAGGGAGAGAGGACATAGAGGTTGGAGGGCAGGATGGAGGAGATAGTGGGTGGAGGGGGAGGGGAGATAGAGGGTGGAGGGCAGGACAGAGGAGATAGTGGGTGGAGGGGGAGAGGAGATAGAGGGTGGAGGGCAGGATGGAGGAGATAGTGGGTGGAGGGAAAGGGAGAGAGGAGATAGAGGGTGGAGGGAGGAGATAGTGGGTGGAGGGAGAGAGGAGATAGTGGGTGGAGGGGCAGGGAGAGAGGACATAGAGGTTGGAGGGCAGGATGGAGGAGATAGTGGGTGGAGGGGGAGGGAGAGAGGAGATAGAGGGTGGAGGGAGAGGGAGAGAGGAGATAGTGGGTGGAGGGGGAGAGGAGATAGAGGGTGGAGAGCAGGATGGAGGAGATAGTGGGTGGAGGGGGAGGGAGAGAGGAGATAGAGGGAGAAGGAGGAGGAGAGTGAGAGGAGGGAAGAGAGGGGGGGCGAAGTAGGGAGAGGGAGGGCGGAGTAAGGGGGGGGGAGTAGGAGAGCGGAGTAGGGGAGGGAGAGGGGGGAGGAGTAGGGAAGGGAGGGAGGGGCGGAGTAAGGAGGAGAGGGAGGACAGAGTGAGGAGAGGGAGGGGGGTCGGAGTAGGGAGGAGGAGAGGGAGGGGGGTCGGAGTAGGGAGGAGAGGGGCGGAGTAGAGAGGAGAGGGAGGGCGAAGTAAGGGGGGGGGGAGGGGGGCGGAGTAGGGGAAGGAGGGCGGAGTAGGGAGGAGAGGGAGGGCGAAGTAGGGGAGGGCGAAGTAGGGGAGGGCGAAGTAGGGGAGGGAGAGGGGGCAGAGTAGGGAGGGCGGAGTAGGGAGGAGAGGGAGGGCGAAGTAGGGGAGGGAGAGGGGGGTCGAAGTAGGGAGGAGAGGGAGGGCGAAGTAGGGGAGGGAGGGCGGAGTAGGGGAGGGGGGCGGAGAGGGAGGGCGAAGTAGGGGAGGGAGAGGGGGCGGAGGAGGGAGGAGAGGGGGCGGAGTAGGGGCGGGCGGAGAAGGGAGGGGAGGGAGGGCGGCGGAGTAGGGAGGGCGAGGGAGGGCGGAGTAGGAGGCGGAGTAGGGAGGGCGAGGGAGGGCGGAGTAAGGGAGGGCGGAGTAGGGAGGAGAGGGGGGGCGGAGTAGGGAGAGGGAGGGCGGAGTATGGAGGGCGGAGTAGGAAGGAGAGGGAGGGCGAAGTAGGGGAGGGAGTGCAGAGTAGGGAGGGAGAGGGAGGGCGGAGTAGGGGAGGGCGGAGAAGGGAGGGGAGGGAGGGCGGAGTAGGGAGGAGAGGGAGGGCGGAGTAGGGGAGGGAGAGGGAGGCGGAGAGGGGGCGGAGTAGGGAGGGTGAGGGGGCGGAGTAGGGAGGGAGAGGGGGCGGAGTAGGGGAGGGAGAGGGGGGCTGAGTAGGGAGGAGAGGGAGGGCGGAGTAGGGGAGGGGAGTAGGGAGGAGAGGGAGGGCGAAGTAGGGGAGGGAGAGGGGGGCGGAGTAGGGAGGAGAGGGAGGAGAAAGGAGAGGGAGGACGAAGTAGGGGAGGGAGAGGGGAGGGGGAGTAGGGGAGGGAGTAGTATGGGAGGGAGGAGAGGGAGAGGGAGGGCGGAGTAGGGGAGGGTGTGGGAGGGCGAAGTAGGGGAGGGAGAGGGGGGCGGAGTAGGGGAGGGAGAGGAAGGGCGGAGTAGGGAGGGCGGAGTAGGGGAGGAGGGTGGAGTAGGGGAGGAGTAGGGGAGGGAGAGGGGGCGGAGTAGGGAGGGCATAGTAGGGGAGGGAGGGGGGGCGGAGTAGGGGAGGGAGAGGGGGCGGAGTAGGGAGGGCGGAGTAGGGGAGGGAGAGGGAGGGCGGAGTAGGGGGAGGGCGAGGGAGGGCAGAGTAGGGGAGGGGGAGGGAGGGCGAAGTAGGGGAGGGAGAGGGGGGCGGAGTAGGGAGGGTGGAGTAGGGGAGGGAGAGGGAGGGCGGAGTAGGGGAGGGAGAGGGGGGCGGAGTAGGGAGGGCAGAGTAGGGGAGGGAGAGGAAGGGCGGAGTAGGGAGGGCGGAGTAGGGGAGGAGGGTGGAGTAGGGGAGGGAGAGGGGGCGGAGTAGGGAGGGCATTGTAGGGGAGGGAGAGGGGGGGCGGAGTAGGGGAGGGAGAGGGGGGCGGAGTAGGGGAGGGAGGGGGGGCGGAGTAGGGGAGGGAGAGGGGGCGGAGTAGGGAGGGCGGAGTAGGGGAGGGAGAGGGAGGGCGGAGTAGGGGAGGGCGGAGTAGGGGAGGGAGAGGGAGGGCGGAGTAGGGAGGGCGGAGTAGGGAGGGAGGGCGAGGGGGCGGAGTAGGGAGGGCATAGTAGGGGAGGGAGAGGGGGCGGAGTAGGGAGGGCGGAGTAGGGGAGGGAGAGGGAAGGCGGAGTAGGGAGGGCGGAGTAGGGGAGGGCGAGGGAGGGCGGGCGGAGTAGGGGAGGGCGGAGTAGGGAGGGCGAAGTAGGGGAGGGCGAGGGAGGGCGGAGTAGGGGAGGGAGGGCGGAGTAGGGGAGGGAGGGCGGAGTAGGGGAGGGAGGGGCGGAGTAGGGGAGGGAGGGCGGAGAAGGGGAGGGAGGGCGGAGAAGGGGAGGGAGAGGAGAGGCAGAGAGGAGTAGGTTGTGTGGGAAGGAAGGAAG